>CABHPR010000234.1:0-18985 GCA_902168415.1 Peromyscus melanophrys
TATTCCACAACAGCCTGGGTTCCCTTTTGTGACCACAAGATGGTGAGATACCTAAGCCTATGAGACATCTTCCATGGAGACCTCGCTGCATATAGTTAGTTGAAGTAAACAAAGAGATGTATGACAAGTTTCAAGGACAGAGCCATCTAAGCCCTTTGAAAATGGAGCACCATACATCTGAGACAGATTACATGATTTGATATTTTTCCTGCTGTGCTTCAGTCTTGCCTTGGTCCAATCTTCCCTGTGTCTCCATTTCTATCTTTAAGAATGTGAATAGTATTCTGTGCGAAAGAGGCAACTTGTTTTTTCATTTTACAAGGTGTGACTGTCTAGAAAGTGTATTGAGTGTCAAAAGAGACTTTGGACATTTGAACAGTGTAAGGGCTATTACAGACTATGAAGATTATTGAAGTGATTAAATGCATTTTCTGTATGGATGACCATGAGACTATAATGACTTGGGTCAGAATATAGTTGACTGAATCAAAAATCTCCCAGATACTATGTTTGTATTTTAACATGTATTTCTCCTAGGTGCCTTTCTTTCTTTTGCTAGTGAAACCTTTAGTAAGGGGAGATTTTCTAGATGCAATTGCTCACTAGGGGTGTGATATTTGTCACTATATTCTCAAACAAGTTTGCTATTGTTTGCATCTACTGTGTTGTGATTGAAACAAATCAGTCAGCTTCCTTGCATTGTCATGCTTTCACTGCCATTATAGACTCTATCTCTAAATCACATAAGATAATTTAGAAGTAATTGCTATTCAGTGCTACTGCAGTTTGGTATCTTGCTCTTTTAGTTTTTTTGTTTCTTCTTGAAGACAAGGTTTGTCTGTGTAGCATTGGCTGTCCTGAAAGGACCTCTGTACATCAGGCTGACCACTAACTCAGAGATTCCCCTATCTCTGGTTCTCAGGTCCTGGGATTAAAGGTGGGCCAACATTTCTGGCATTTTTGTTTTTATATTATTGGATGATCGGCCTGGGATGTACATTTTCATACATGTCAAGGATAGGCTGTTGTACTGAGCTTCAACAATATTTTGAATTTTAAAATTTGGCAGAGGGTATCACTCTCTTTCTCAGGATGGCATATATTCATGACATTAATACTGCGTGAGCCTTCTGAGTCATTGGAGTACAGGTACATGACCTGCTTCCTTTCTGTTGTTTTTGTTTTTCTTTGAATTTTTAAATGAGTATGAATATTTTCCTGTATGAATGGACATCCACCACATGGGCACCTGGTCCCCTCAATGTTTAAAATATAGTCTCATGAACCCTGAACTTTGAATAATGGATAGATGTGATCCCACACATAAGTACTGGCAATTGAGCACACCTATATCGAAGACAAGCAATAACTCTTTACTACTCTGTCATCTCTTCTGCCCCGTGTTGATTATTTATGATCAACATTCACATTGCTAATGTTTTTATCAGTCAATTTATACCTATTGCAACATGTTGTGCCTTTTAGTAAAATCTGATTGATGTTACAGTTTAAATTGTTGCACTTCAGGTTACTGGTAGATGAATACAGAACTGGAGTGAATACATAACACTTTGTAGGAACTTTATTAAAAACCTATGATTTCTTTCTATCTTTTTTTGTTTATTAGATTTTAGCATAGGAGACAGGGTTTTAATATGTTCTCCTGGACCTGATTGCATACATTAGGCTGGCATTCAACTCAGAGTCACCAGCCTTTGCATTCTGAATGCTGAGGTTAAAGATGTGAGCCAATACACCCAGCTTGTCCATCTTATTTTGCTTTTTTAGCTAGTAATTGTTCATACAATTTTTCTCATGTGTATTCTGTACTGTTGATCTGTTTCCTTGTTTCACTATGTTTGTTATTATGCCTTTCTCTTGCAAGATGATAGCCCATTCAAAGGGTACCAAAATGAAAAAGGTGACCCTCCTATTCACTATACTTCTAAACTGACATGATGATTACATTATAATGTTTATGGAATGAAATAAGTGTGGGAAGCACCAGAATTATATAAACATACAGTCAAATAAGTATACATTTACAATGTTGTCAGTGTCATACTTTCTGTTTTGCACATGTATGAGATGTTTTAGAATGCAGTGACCTATGATGATGTGCATGTTGGTTTCACTTGGGAAGAATGGACTTTGCTGGATCCTTTTCAGAAGAATCTCTACAAAGATGTGATGCTGGAGACCTACAGGAACCTCACTATTATAGGTAAGACTGAAATTTCCTTCATGATTAAAAATGAAGGTATAACTGTTCCTTGGTTATTGATGTTCTTCTGTAATTTTATTGAAAAAGAAGACAGAGGTGAATAAATCTGTCATGGTTCTAATGTTCATTGAAGATAGTAACTTAAATTTTGCAGTTTTCAATAGTATGTTATACCTTTTCTGGTATTATATTTTAGGATACAGTTGGAATGAATGTAATATAGAAGAACTTTGTCAAAGCTCTAGAAGACATGAAAGGTAATTTTTATGTGCAATCTGATACAAATGTGCCTCTGAAGAAAATGTAATGTGTCCTGGAATTTTTTTTTTTTTTTTTGGTTTTTGAGACAGAGTCTCTCTGCGTAGTTTTGTACCTTTCTTGGAACTCGCTTTGTAGATAAGGCTATCCTTGAACTTGCAGAGATCCACCTGCCTCTGCCTCCTAAGTGGTGGGATTAATGGTGTATACCATCACTGCCAGGAGTGACCTAGAAGTTGTAAACAAAAGCATCAGTGTAAATAAGTACCACTTAAAGTGAATTGATGATCATTAAATTTTTACACACCATAAACTTCAATTTTAGGTAGGTGAATTGCATTTGCAAGACGTTCTTTTATTAAAGAAGATGGGGAAACAATGCCTCAAACATGTGACCATTTGAATCATAGCACCATAAGGGAGATGCTATATTACTGTCAATCAATTTATTTCATCCTACTCATATTACAAAAGTTATACACAGTGAAGAGGTGATAAGTATATCTCAAAAACATTCTAGTAAGCAAAGAGTCCATACTAAAACCAATATTTCTCTTATAATTTTTGTGACTGTGCTATTTAGTTAAAGGGGTAGTTAGTGTCAAGGGTCAGGGGAAATTGTCATGGAGAAAACTTAATCCCTATACCACAAGTCTATGAGGACAGAAAGTCTAATTGAATTCAATGTGGAAAATTATATTTGTTATTTTTCCTTTACTATGTATATCATATGTCACTATGGATACAAGCCATATGAGCATAGGGGTATGGAAACACATAACATACCTCTCTCTCAGATCATTTAGAAGATAAGTAGCAGTCCCCACATGAACATAATTGTTAAAATTGATTCAAATACACAAGTATTGGTTTTCTATCTTCCTTGTTAATACATCAATGAACTCGCACTACAGAAAAGTCTTGAGTTCTAGGACTGTGTAAATACCACATGCATGTAAACACAGTGATAAAACCTTAAGATCAGATTCCTCTTTAGTGTGAGAACAAATTGTAAAATTACTTCTTAAAGACGTAAAGAGTCAACAGCATATTGACTATGGTAAAATTTTAAATATGCCAATTATCCTCTTAGGCATGAAAGAAGCCAAACTGGAGAGAAACTTTCTGCATATACTCAATATGGTAACGACTTTGCATATGATAGTAAGCATCAAAGGCATAAAAGATCACATACTGGAGAGAAACCCTATGAAGGTAATCAGTGTGGTAAAGCCTATCCTCATCACAGTATACTTCAAATCTATAAAAGTACACATACTGGAGAGACACCCTATGAATGCAATCAGTGTGGAAAAGCTTTTGCACAAAATCGTTATCTTTGAAGGCATGAAACAACACATACTGGAGAGAAACCTTATGAATGTAATCAGTGTGGTAAAGCCTTTGGTTATCATAGTCATCTTCAAGTACATAAAAGAACACATACTGGAGAGAAACCCTATGAATGTAATGAATGTGGTAAAGCTTTCAGTTATCACAGTGTTCTTAAGTTACATATAAGAACACATACTGGAGAAAAACCCTACGAATGTAATCATTGTGGTAAAGCCTTTGGTCATCCCAGTGCATTTCAAGTACATAAAAGAACACATACTGGAGAGAAAGAATATGAATGTAATCAATGTGGTAAAGCTTTTGATTATCACAGTCATCTTCAAGTACATAAAAGAACACATACTGGAGAGAAACCCTTTGAATGTAATGAATGTGGTAAAGCCTTTACACAACATGGTGCTCTTCAAATGCATAAAAGAACACATACTGGAGAGAAACCCTATGAATGTAATGAATGTGGTAAAGCCTTTGGTTATCACAATGTTCTTAAAGTTCATAAAAGAACACATACTGGAGAGAAACCCTATGAATGCAATCAATGTGGTAAAGCCTTTGCACAACAGGGTGGTCTACAATTGCATAAACATAAACATACTGGAGAGAAACCCTATGAATGTAATGAATGTGCAGAAGCCTTTGCACAACACAGTCATCTTCAAGTGCATAAAAAAACACATACTGGAGAGAAACCTTATGAATGTAATCAGTGTTGTAGAGCCTTTGCATTTCACAGTAATCTTCAAAGGCATAAAAAACACATACTGGTGAGAAACCCTATGAATGTAATGAATGTGGTAAAGCCTTTGCTTATCACAGTGCTTTTCAAATGCATAAAAGAATACATATTGAGCCGGGCGGTGATGGTGCACGCCTTTAATTCCAGCAATCGGGACGCAGAGCCAGGTGGATCTCTATGAGTTCGAGGCCAACCTGGGCTACGAAGTGAGTTCCAGGAAAGGTGCAAAGCTGCACAGAGAAACAATGTCTCGGACCCCCACCCCCCAAAAAAAGAATACATATTGGAAAGAAACGCTACGAATGTAATCATTGTGGCAAAGCCTTGGTATGTCACATTGTTCTTCAGAGACATAAAAGAACACATGCTGGAGAGAAGCCCTATGAATGTAATCAGTGTGGTAAAGCCTTTGCACAACAGAGTTATCTCCAAGTACATAAAAGAAGACATACTGGAAAGAAACCTTATGAATGTAATTAGTGTGGCAAAGCCTTTGCACATCATCTTAATCTTCAAGTACATAAAAGAACTCATACTGGAAAAAAGAACCCTATGAATGTAAACAATGTGGCAAAGCCTTTGTACAACAGAGCATACTCTTCAAGTGCATAACACATACTGGAAAGAAATCCTATGAACGTTATTAATGTCTTAAAGCCTAGTCACAATACATGGTAACCTTACAACTGTATAATGTCTAGTGTGTAATTGGTCTCTTAATGCCTTTGAATATAACAGTAGACTTTGGGATCTGAAAGATCTCATAGTAAAATGCATCTAAATTTATATGAATTGGTATTATCTTTAGTCATCATAAGGTTTGAAGTTAGATGTGGCTTGTTCTGTTTCTCTGATCCTTCAGTATTCACTCCAAATACAGGCTCCAGGTTTGTTTTTATTAATAAGACCTTTTGAAATTTGTCTGTATCTGGTGCCCAACTTATCTTGTACAAATTCAAGTAAAAGCTACTTTCCTGGGGCCTTGCAGGCCCCAGCAAAAGCCTGAGCTGCATGGGGCTGGTTGTGGTCGTGCATGCTGGTAGTGTTTGCTGACAGAGGCAGAAGAAGGAAGATCTCAAGTTCAAGGTCAGCCAGGGAGGCTTATTGAGGAGAAGCTGTGGCTGGTCAAGGCTACAAATGGTACTGGTGGGACCATGGAGGTGGTGGCTTCTGCTTCAAGTTGCCAGTTGCTTCTCATCATGTTGGTGGTGATGGCAACACTGCTACTGGAGGCAGAGTGTTTACTGCTGCTTGTTCAGAGAACAAGAGTCATGATCATTGTGTTACAAGAAAGCATTAGCAAAGGTCAGTTTGGAGAAGTTTGGCAAGGCAAGTCCAGGGAAGAAATTGCTGTGAAGATATTCTCTTCTAAGGAAGAACATTTGTGGTTCTGAGAGACAGACATTTATCAGACTGTGATTGCTCCAAACCACAGAGGAGGCAAAAAAAAATCTGCAGGGAACCATGACCATGCGTAACAGCAACTTTAAAATCTTCAAAAGGATGCCAGAATCCCACAATGATGATTCCACATGGACTATGATAAAGCCATTAAGCTGATTAACACCACTGAAGGATATGCTTTGGACTACAAACTGCTCAGGACAATTTTGATATGGCTAGCTCAGATGACACAGCTTCACAGACTTCTTGAATTCCCATTATGCAGAGACTAGACAAATGATACAGGACTTGACAATTAACCCCAAAATTTTCCTTTCAAGAATACATAAATATTTCTTCACCCTAGACAGCAGGAAGTAATTTGAAGAATACAACACCCACATTCCCAAGAGGTGGGGTGGGTGGTATTTTGGTCATTTAAAGAGTTATGGATATGGTCATTATTTGTGATGGTTGGTTACAAGATGTTAATCCATTAATTGTCAAAAAAAGTTAAACAAAGGATATTAGATACAGGGTTCTTTTTTTAAAAAAAAGAAAAAGAAAAAAGAATATAGAAAAGGGTAGATTGTTGAATCTACTCTGAAAAGAAAAAAAAGAAGATATAGAAATAAGATAAAATGTAGATTTTTGAAACACTCAGAGAAGAAAAAAAAGAATATGAATATGAGAAGACAAAAAAATTATTGAATGTACTTTTGAAAAGGTACTACTTGTTTTAAATAGGGTAAGTAATGAATTTTTTCTGAATTAATGAAATGTTAATGAACTGGACCATGTTAATGTATATATAATGGACCTTTTTGTTTGAATTTGTCAAATTTTAATGGGTTAGAGACTATTAATGTAATTCTTGACTGTGTATATTGAATATACTTATTGTACTTATTGTATATGCTTTGTCATATTAGTTTTAACTCTTTTATATTAGACACAAAGGGTAAATGTGGTGATATTTTATCTGTGTACATTAATAAAACTTATCAGGCATTAGAGAACAGAACAGCCACTAGATTAGACAAAGAGGCCAGACAGTAGTTGCTCAAACTTTTAATCCCAGCACTTGAGATCTCATGTCTTGCTTGAGAGAGACAGATGCCTTTAATCCCAGGAAGTGATGGGAGAAAGCAAAAAAGTATATAAGGCATTCAGACCAGGAACTAGAGGCTTTTCAAGCTTTTAGGCTTTCAGGCAGCAGTTCAGCTGAGATCCATTAAGGTGAGAACTCAGAGGCTTCCAGTTTGAGTAAACAAGATCAGCTGAGAAGTTGTCAAGGTGAGGTTAGCGGTGGCTTGTTCTGTTTTTTTGATCTTTCAGCATTCACCCCAGTACCTGGCTCTGGGTTTGATTTTATTAATAAGACCTTTAGAAATTTGTCTACAGAGGTTTTTCTTTATTCTATAGAAAAAAATTGACACATGTCAATAATCTGTTAAAGAATTATGATGTCCTTTATATTGTTTACACCTGGAAACTTATATGGACAAAAGGTCTATGAATTGATAAAGTAACCCTCTTAGATTACATACTTCTATTCAATCATATGAGATAATGAAAGAATCCAGATATAAAAGTTCATAGATATATATTATTGCCTTTTCTGTTGCTTTGATAACACATCATTCTAAGTGAACTTAAAAAAGAGTTTATTTTGGCCCTTCCTTCCAGAGCAATATATGTACCATTTGAAAGTGGCATGGAAACAAGTATCAGCCATGGCAGCTAATGCAGGAGGCTAAGACTTCATATCCTTTACCTGGAGAATAAGCAGAAAGTGTAAATTGGAAATGCTGTGCACATGTAAATTCTCAGGCTAACCCCAATGACATATTTCATCCAGCAGGGCAGCATTTCCTAAGTCTTCCCAAATGATATCACAGCCTGAGAATGATTGATTCCTCTGACTTCAAGCCTACATGCTTGCTTTTTGTTACATGAACCACTTCATGATGGAGAAAATCTCTGTAACTTTTTAGATTCCTGAACACCTTTGTGACAGGAATTACATAGAAAAACATTCATGATGAAAATTAGTTTAAGGATTTGTTTTCATTTTAATTATGCAGTGTCTGTGTGTCTTTGTGTGGGTATGTGTATGTGCATTCTGGTTTCCAAGGTTAGACCCTTGGAGCTTCTTGTAGCAGGAATTACTGGAGGAAGTCATCAAAATCCAGACCATGGTCCAGGGAATGAACTGGTATTAGAGGCTTGGCCATGTCTCTATCCCTGTCAGTATTATAAAGCTTTTGTTTCATATCATCTTTATTAAGACTTTAGACATAACAGTTTTCATTTTCAAGGGAAAAAACTTGTTTCAAGTCTTTTTCATTGTAGCATTGAAGTAAGTAAACTATTAATCAAGTTCACTAAAGACTGATGTGAAGACCACATTGTGGCTTCTATTTTGCCACATTTGAAGTAGATATTGAAGTGTGGAATACTTGTGGCAAATCTAATTAATGAAGTTTATTTTGTGGACATATATTCCTTCTGTGGCTTTTGTTCATCTTTTGTGCCTTCACTTAGTGAAAATTATTTATCTGCTGCAATGTATAGAATGGTATGGCTATCATCTAAGTGTTCCGTTTTTGTTTAACTGTCATCCAGTATGTGATCATACTTTTCAAGTAAGGGCATCTGTGACAGGGTGGTGGATTTTTGTTCCTGGTTGTACTTTTCATATTTTTTCACAAATTCCCTTAAAATATTTGTTATCCACCCTGGTTTGAATGCCAGTAATTTGTCATGAATGCATTAGAATTGTGTGTTAATCTCCTGAGTACAAGTCGAAGAGTAGATGATGTGCTCCCAGTGATTACTGTTTTCTCAAAATAGTTTAAATATGTTAATGTTAAAATACATAATAGAGAATATAAAAAACATTAAACATTTCATGTACATATCCAAAGAAACCTTTTCTTCAATCTGAAAGAGATGTAATAATTTAAGTTAATCAGTAATCAACTGTATATTTCCCAATATAATTTGATATAATATATATAGAAAGATATATAGATATATAGATACATATTGTTTATAGTTCCATGCCTCTTCATGTCCTCATCTGTTATGCATTTGGAACTTCTTCTTGAATATTGTCTTCTAAATGAATTATTCAGTGATGCCACAAAATGTAATAATAGTAAGATTCACTTTATAATTTTCTTGATGTATGTGTGTATGTATGTGTGTGTGTGTGTGTGTGTGTGTGTGTGTGTGTGTGTGTAATATAGGCCATGACACAAGTGTAAAGAATAGAAGACAGCTTTATGGCATCTACTTTTGTCCATCTTCATATGGTGATCCCAATGAGGTCACAGCCTTGCACAACACAGACATTTCTAACAACTGTCTCATTGATGCTCAGATAGGATTGGTTGTAAATCAGTAAAATATTGTTTTTTGTGTGGTAAACATGTTTTCATTGAAATATAATGGAAAATAGGAGAAATTGAATAATTAATGCTATTTGCGAATGAAATGATATACTGTTATCGTCTTTGTTTTTGTTTTTATTGCATGTGGCAGCAGTTAGTCAGTTAATTCTGATGACCAAACATTTGTTTATAGCACTTTCTCAGAACAACAAATGAATGTCAGAGAATAATTTCTGTGAGTAAAGATGGTTGCTGCTAATCCTGATGTCCTGAGTTCAATCTTTAGGAAACCCATATGACTCATACAAAATTTTCTCTTCTTTCTACACTTGTGGTGTGGCATGTGCACACTCATATACCAGCACATCCATAAATAATTTAACAACCCAAAAAAGTGCCACTGAGGTCACTGACAATCAAATGATTTCCTGTTTTTACTACAGACATGTGACCAA
Source organism: Peromyscus melanophrys (assembly GCA_902168415.1). Taxonomy (NCBI): domain Eukaryota; kingdom Metazoa; phylum Chordata; class Mammalia; order Rodentia; family Cricetidae; genus Peromyscus; species Peromyscus melanophrys. The sequence continues at coordinate 9,811 of CABHPR010000234.1, forward strand.
TAACAACATACATAAAATGTGAATAAACATTTATATCCTAGGATCCAAATCTCTAACAGCCTGGTTAACGTACTATTTATGTCTGGGGTTTTTTAGAGGCAGTCCCGTTTTAGCTAAGTTGTTCTTTGTGTAAATTATTATTTCCTAAACATTGGTAAATCCTTTATAACACCCATTATAATCTTCAAAGTTGCAGCTACTAAGTGGAGTGCTACCCAGTACATGAGATGCCAGTTACAACTTCCTTAAATTAACTCCAAATGAATGTTACACCTACATGTCAAATGCAAAATGCAGAACATTGAAGGTACTTGAAACTAGGCCTTTCCGAGTTTGGCAACCTGTTTTGGGAGGTTTCTCTAAGAACCTGATGTATAAAGCAAAAACATCTCCACCTCCAATACTAGGAATAGGCTTTGGAGACCTGGTAAAAATCTGGGGCCAGGGACTTTTGAAAGGGTTTCTTCAGATCCTCAGAACCCCACACTTTCCACCCAAGAGGCTATGGTTATCAGTCCCAACACCACTGTGGACTTTCTTTATAATGTTCTTGAGTTATGCTGTGTTCCTCATTTGCAACATTGTCTGATTAGCCCCTTTTGACTTGGTACACTTCATTTTAAAACTGAACCCATTAAGTTTCATTAGCAAGAGACTTGCTGTTGAATTTGGCACAAATCTCAGGAAGCTGGGAAATGTCTGTCCTTAGATTGCAATGCTGGTCTGGGAACCACTGTGTTGTGTTCCTTCTGCCTACATGGTCCTGTCACTCAGTCTTCACTAGCCAATCAGAGCCTCCAGAGCATCCATCAGTCACATGGGTGTGTCCTTCCTGGAGCCAGGCATCTGGTTCAGCATTACATGTAGGAAAGGCAAATGCATAACCAGACTAAGTATCTACTCCAGTAAGGACAGAGTTATTCTTTCCACAGAGAAAGTCATCTAATGTAGTCAACCTGCCACTAGGTTGCTGGCTCATCACCCCTGGGAAGGTTGCCATATACGGAGCTCATTTTTGGTCTCTGCTGTTGGCTAATCTGTCACTAAGCCACAGCTGTAGCCAGGTTAGCTGTGGTGAGTGGAAGTCCATGTTGTTGAGCTTCTACATAGACCCCATCTCTGCCACCATGGCCACTGTGTTCATGGATCCATTGAACAATGACATGAATGGCTGGGAAAAGAGGCTGACTGTCCACAGAAAGAGACATTCTATCCTTTTTATTATTGAATTCCTGCTCAGCTGGAGTCACCTTTTGCTGAACATTTATATGGGATATAAGTATCTTCTCACCCTTTGTCTATTTGGAGAGATGTATTCACATACTTCTTCCTGAGATGTCTTTCACAGCAATTTTCTAATCATGCTCTTTACCTGATCATCCAGTCAATCCTTTGGCTACAGTCCATCAATCAATGAGTAGTTGCACATTTGGCCATTTCTCCTTCCAAACAAATTGGATGAGCTTTTGTACTGCCCAAACTTCTGCCCACTGTGCAGATTTCCCTTCACCAATATCTTTCATGGTTGTCACAGAATCAGGTTGTAATGCTTGCAGGTGTCCACTTCTGGGTCATGCCTATATGACCTATGGAACTATGAGTAAACCAGGCCCTAGTCTTCTCTTCCCCAGTCAACTGATTGTAGGGACCCGCCCTCACACTATGAAGCTCTAGATGCATGCTTGGCACAGAAGGCATTGTAACAGGTGTAGAGACCATAGGCATTTGGGTAACTTCTTCCCATAGCTTGCTTGTGCCTTCAGGATCTGCTTGGGCCCAATCACTTGCATACAAATTGTATAAAACTTCCATTTGCTAACAGATTGCTGCTGTGCATGCCCTACTTTATGAGTTAGTGTGCTGGTAACACCCAGCTCATGATGGGCAGTTCAGGTCACATGATAATGTTATAACCCATTGTCAAATATTGTTTCTCTCAGTGGCTGGTTTTGATGGCATGTGCTTGCAAGCTTCATTATACTTATTTGTGAAAATGGTTCTGTGGGCACCAGTGGCAGACACTTGCAATGCTTTAAATAAATATTGTATCATCTCAATTCTCCAATGTTCCTATCTTTGTATTTTAATAAGTTTTGTTCTCTCTCTCTCTGTTTCTCTCTGTGTGTGTATGTGTGTAGACTATGTAGCACAGGGTTTAAAACTTACAGTGATCTTGCTTCCTCTGTGTCTGGAGTGCTGATAATAAAATAATGCATTACCACACACAGCTTGAAAAATAGTTTTTATGGTCCAACTTTCCTCACCTTATGGTGGTCAGGGAGGCCAGGAGATTGTGTCAGAACCACTGATGCTGGAGTTATAGATAGTAGTAAGCTTCTGTATGACCTGTGAATGGAAGTAGATGCTCTAAAAGAATCTTTGGTGCTCTTAACTGGTAAGGTATATTCTACCCTAAGTTTTCTATTCTTGATTGCGTTTCCTGTCCAAGGCAGCCTAGTCAGAGTCAGATGAATAACGCTGATTAAAAAGTGAAATTCTCAGGATTGGGGATTTAACTCAGTGCTAGAGTGCTTTCCTAGCAAGCACAAGGCCCTGGGTTCGATCCTCAGCTCCGCAAAAAAAGTGAAATTCTCCTCTATTTGAGAGAATTAGGCAGGTATGAGCTCCCTAATTATTTGTCAAATACAACATAGTCTTCCAATTATTCATATACATACAGCCAACAAATATGGATGCAGCAGGTTGTATTCATGTATTTCAGCATACTTATTCACCTACACTAAACAAGGAGGAATTTCAAAGGGATTTGGGAAGGGACTGTTGAGGAGATAAAAGAGGAAATGAATGTAATATTATTTAATTAGCAGTTTATGAAAATAAATTTTAAAAAAGAGAGGGGCTAGAGTGATGGCTCAGCAATGAAGAGCACTGGTTGTTGTTCCAGTGAACCCAGGTTTCATTCCCAGAATCTACCTGGTAGATAACTGCTTGCTGTAACTCCAGTTCCAGGCATCTCCTGTCTCCATCTAGCCTCTGTCAGAACTGTGCACAGACAAACATTATATAACTACTTTTTTAGGTTATAAAAAGAGAAGAATGGAATGATTTACAGTGAGGCACAGACTAGTTAACAGTAGCCAAGACTAGTTAAAATGAACACTTCTGGTCTTGCATGGAAGCAGCTGTGGCCTTCTGCTCCTGAGCCAGCCTGCTCAAGGCAAAAGCAGCTTTGTTCTGAGGTTAATAGAGATAATCATAACTATTTTTCTAAAAGCAGAGTATACAGTGTTGTTAGGTGACATTTCCTTGAAGTTTTCTACATTTGTGTTCTCTTCTAATGCATCTGTGAGAATTATGACATTGGTATATTTGTTTTTTAGATTGAACATCAAGATTGACAGGTCTTATTGGCTCAAGAGCAATTTACTTTCACTATATAACTTACTTATATGATTTTTGGCTAAGATCTTGTCATATAAGATGAATATGCCAGCTGGGCAGTGGTGGCACATGCCTTTAATCCCAGCACTCAGGAGGCAGAGGCAGGCTGATCTCTGTGAGTTCAAGGCCAGCCTGGGCTACAGAGTGAGTTCCAGGATAGGCTCCAAAGCTACACAGAGAAGCCCTGTCTTGAAAAACCAAAAAAAGATGAATATCCCAGAGACATTTATTTCCATTATTTTTATAATTTATATATGTTTCTGCATGACTTTAATGTATGAATTCCCCTAAATGTCTCCACTTTTACATTATAATCATGTAAAGAACTGTATTTGTTTACCTATCCTGCTTATGAGTAGGGAGAACTCTACATGAACATGTCCAGACTCCCTAAAAAAATGATTATGCTTAGGAAAAGCATTCGGAAGCACCCCACACTCAACCAGCCTTCTGCAGGTAAGAAATTTTCTCCTTTCTTCTGTCTTGAATAGTTTGATGGCTATTCTTGGTAGTCAAATGGACTACCTATGGAAATAACTAAAACCAGAGTTGAGTACACCTGTGAGGAATTTTTAAAAGGTTTTGAAATTAAAGGTCCATCTTTAATCTGGATCATTTGATGTAATATCCACCTTCAGCTGTTTGGTGTCTGGGTACACTTTTAACCCCAGCACTGAGGAGACAGTTGGGGTTTCTGAGTTTGAGGTCAGCCTGGTCTACAGAATGAGTTCCAGGGCTACACAGATAAATCCAGTCTCAAAAACACCAAAAAAAAATCAAGCAAAGTATAAGAGCCACGTTTAATCTTGATCATACCTACTGGTGGCAGCCTACATATATAAAGGACACCGAAGGAGTAGGCTCTCTCTTTGCCTGATTGCCCTAGCTCTGGCTAACAAGTTCATTCCTTTACCAAAATTAAAGCCTACGTCTTTAGAATTGTGGTGTATACTGAAGACCAGTGGAGATATACAGCCTCATGAACTGAACAACTACTGAATTCTTCAAATTTCCATTGATACCAGCCATTGATGGACTATCTAAACAACAGTTTGTGAAACATTCTAATAAATCCACTTTTTTCCTACATAGATTCATTCTATCATTTTCAGGTAAAGAACCTTGAATAATGCAGTTGTTTTTTTTCCTTCACCTGCCCACTGAGGAAGATGTGCTGACTAACAATAGTGTTCATAAACACATTCCTCCTAGCTAATTCTCTAAATATTATACAATCCATGAAGACTACTCTGTATTATCATTCATTTGCCAACAGATTGCTCTGAATTTCTGAAATAAAATTCCTAAAGCAATGGACCTATTTTCTTCATTGTGATCAAGCTCCTGCTTTTCTTTTCTGGTTGTCTGAAGTCCCTATGACAACCTGGTAAAAAGTATCTTCAGTTCACCTGATGTCAGCATTAAGTCACATAATAAGCACTCTCCTTGTATGTCTTTATATCTCTCTTTAGTTGTTAATATTCTGGGATCCCTTTTATCTGTGTGACAGGGAATCACCCCACCCCATACAGTTTAGTGGTCTGTACAAGGTAGCTAGCCACATTGTGTCCTGGAGGAAGAAGGGGAAGTTTCTATGGAGTGAAGGAAGAGAGCAGGGTCAGCTATTGGAGCCACTGGAAGTGGTACTGAAATGCATATCTCTACTGATTTAGAGAAAGTCTTTATCTAGGGTGGAAGGCAGGATCAGGAACCATTGTGCTGTGTCTTTAAGCAGAGTGTAACCCTATGGGAGGTGCTCTTGTCTCTCAGGCCTTACTAACCAATCAGGCACTCCAGGTGACCTGCTAGTCAGAAGTCATACAGGGTCCTTCAGGCTTCAGACTTGTCTTTCAAGAGCTGGTTCCAGCAGTTTTGTGTGGTATGGGGTGAGACCTGCTAGAGGGAGCTGAGCAGAGAGCATGGCCAAGCTGGGAAACCATGACTTGGTGAGTGAGGGGCTGCTGTCCCCAGATGAGGTGGAACAGATGATGAGGTGCAGGTTTCAGTGTCCTCCTTGGATCTGGGTGGGAACCTGCCTGCAGAATCCTAGTCCTGTGAAGTCCATGTGGTACTTGAAACTCCCTGGACCCTGGGGCAGGCCTCTGAATAACTTTGCTCTGTGGGCTGAATCTTCTTAGAGAACTGAGCACATGGAGCTGTGTGTAGAAACATCTTTGTGCCGAGTGAGGGTCGACCACGCCTTTAGTCCCAGCACTGGGGAGGTATAGTCAGACATATCTCTGTGAGTTCAAGGTCAGACTACTTTATAGAGTGAGATCCAGAAAAGGCATCAAAACTACAAAGAGAAGCTCTTCTCAAAAAAACAACTAAAAAAAAGGAAATGTTTTTGTAGTGAGCTTCCACATGCTTTTGGTGTACCCATGGAAAGCAGGTTGTCAAACATCGAGAGTACCTTCCAGTATCTTTTAGAGGTTCAGCACTTTGCATTTCACTTTCATGTGTAAAATCTTTTTACAGTTAATTTTGTGGAGGTTGTAAAATGCATCTCTTTTGTTTGTTAGCACTCTACTACTAAAGTGTAATGTAGAAGACTAGACTTGGTGATAAAGAGGATTTACTAATTATTTGGAGATAGTGTTGTGCCCAGATCGTGACCCCCAGAGAGACCACCAGAGACGAGCAAGCCGGAATGCAAAAGCAAGGTTTAATTTTGGGATATCCAAATGCAATACAAGCCAAGGCAGGGACTTCATCCAACAGATGCAACGCAGTGGAGGCTGGAGGAAGTGCCGACCTATCTGCAAGCTCAATTTTTAAAGGGAAAAATCACAAGGTTACATCATTTAGGGGTGCTAGTACGGGTTCAATTCTGATTGGCTTGTGTCTAGGAATTCCAAAAATCACAATTCAATTTTCCTTCTAAGGAGGTAGTTGCCTGCCACCATCTCTCAGTGGCTGCCCCCATATTTGAGCATCTGGTGATTACACAGTCACTATGGAAACTAGGGTTGGGACATTCTATGGTTAAACAGTTACCTAGGGAGCCAGGGAGAGGACATTCCATAGTCCTGTAGTCATTACCTCCTGACTACCTTGTGTCTCTGTACTTCTACACTTCCTGGTTTCTGGAATCTGAACTGACTGGTTTCAGTAATTTCTGGCCTGTTCCAGTAACTTATAGCCTGTAGCTAAAAGGAACAGTCTTAGGCCTAATTTTTGGGGGTGAAAGCATTTTTGGTCTTATTTTAGTTCCACAATAGTAAGTCTCACAAAATAGAATTTAGCTGAGGCAGGACTGCCTCAAAAAAAAAAAAACTCTCAAAGTTTATTGTAGATAGCCCTGTTAGAGTTTAGCACAGAAGGATTTATTTAGCTCCAAACCTTTACAAAGGAGCTACTGATTATTTACAGTAATCCACTAGGCCTAACACTGTATCAAAGAATGGGACTCTAACAAGCTCCTCACTGAGGCATTACAGCATCACAACCAACCTTAACTCCTGGTATGCCATAAACTTCCAGGTTTCTTCTTGAGAAAAGCATAGTTCTGCAGGATGGGCAATATTAAATCAGGTGTAAACTTATTTGAAAAGTAAAATACTATCCAGTTGGTGGTGGTGCACACCTTTAAAGCCTGCACTCACTCAGGAGGTAGAGGCAGGTTGATCTCTGTGACTTTGAGGCCCACCTGGTATACAGAGTGAGTTCCAGCACAGGCTCCAAAGCTACACAGTAAAAATTTGTCTTGAAAAAACGAATGAAAAAAATAAAATAAAAATAAAAGAAAAAGATAAAAGAAAAGTAAAACACAAATGTGTTAAGGAATTACCTGATCAAGCAATGCTTTCACTTAGGCCCTAGGACAGGGATTATGAAAATTCTTGGGAGAGCTAGCAAAAACCTTGGACATAGGCCTTGAGAGCGTTCCCTAAGGGCCTGATGTACTGATAATAAAACAGAGCTCCTTCCTGAAAACTACGAATAAGCTTTGGGGAACTAGCAATGGTCTGGAACCAGGCGTTTGTGGTGGGGTTACTTCAGATCCTGAGAAACCAACTCTTTCCCCCACAGGGGGCTATAGATATCAGTCCACAGATCACTGTGGGCTTAGTCAGTAATGTTCTTGAGATACCCTGTTATCCCCTGTGCAGCATTATTTGATTAGCCTCCTCTTTGAGTCTGCACCATTGAATGACACTTTCTGGTGACTTCCTAGAACTTCCCCATTTCCTTTCACCCCTGGAAGTAGTATGCAAGGTGCTATTCTTCTTAAGAAACTTAGGTCACATGAGACATAGCTTGTGTAATTCCTCCTCACCCCAGCTTTTATCCTTTTCCTCTGTTTCTCATCCCTTGTGATCTTCACCTCAGGACCCTGTCACTGAAGAAGACATAACTGGGGTACTTAAAAAATAATTCTGGAAATGTCTTTGCTATGTAAGTTTCCCCTCTATCTAAGTGAGTAGACTTGCAGTCTTCTGTCCCTATTTAAATTGCTGAAAGTGTAACCTGAAGACTGAACCTAAATGTCTCAAGGATGATTAGCTTATGTGCAATGAAATCTCTCTTCTAGGCTGGCTCCTCTTTTAGCATTAGCTGGAGATGAATGCACGCTATCATTAAAGACATTTTTCTTTATTTATCTCTGAATTGTGTCGAGTGATTTCTCCATTGGAAGGCATTTTAATTCTAGAAGAGCTGCATTTCAATCCTGTTACAAAAAGGTTTCTGAAACAAGCTCTCTTATGTTGACACAAGTGGCCTTGGTACCAGTCTGTTGCTCTCTGCGGCAATGACTTTGCTGTCCTCTATAATGCACATTAAAACTCTTAAAATAAATTATTGCATCACCTCAGAGTTTCAAAACTATCCATTTGCATCAGGCAATTGCATATCCATTGCAGGAAAAGGAAAAGGATTTGCATGTGGAGCATGGTTTCTACCTTCAGACCAGAACAGAAAGAATAGTTTATTGTCTACACTGCTGGGGGAAACAGGGAAGACAATTAGCTGCTGGAGTCACCATTATGAAAACAAACCTGATTGTAACAGGGGGAGTGGTTTTGTAATTTCCCAGCATGTACTGATTGATAACTTGTGAATGAAGACCAGACTGGTTGGTGTTCAATTTGAGAAGGTCAACTTGTACCAAATGATATTGAATTTTCTATTAGGTAACTCTCCTATGCAGATATGTTCAGTCCTGCTTGAGACAGTTATGTCAGCTCAGAGGTTTGAGAAAAAGGCCATTGACTGTAACTGTGTGCCAGGTTACAGATCACATCTGCCAACAAGTACATTTGGGAAGATCAACCTATCTCTTATTAATGACATTCCCTCTACTAGAGAAGGTCCCACTCTTTTAAATTCAATATAGCTAAGTATTTTATCTTAAAAAATACAGTACATTATCACTTTAAAATATTATTTATTGTTATTATTTTTAACATATTTAAGTGCACTAGTGCTCTTATCTATTTGTTCCTGTTCTCTAATGTATCTAGGTCATTAATTGTTTCATTCCTTTTATCTCAATGCTGTTGATTATTGATTTCTGTGTAGAGACATGTCTCCTGTAGCCCAGGCTTGATGCATGCTTTGTAATTGAGAATTGCTTTGAACATTTAATCCTGCCTCTGCTGCCCAGTGCTGGGAAGACAGTTCTGCAACTCCTTCCAGGCTGGGCCCAGTGAGAAGGGAAAATGGACCAGGTAATAAGTGCCTTTCCTGGAACTCACTTTGTAGAAAAGGCTGGCCTCTAAGTGACAGAGATCTGCCTGCCTCTGCCTCCCGAGTGCTGGGATTAAAGGTG
>CABHPR010000235.1:0-25958 GCA_902168415.1 Peromyscus melanophrys
GATATTTACTTTTTAAAAAAATTGCATTAGGCTGTTGTAACCTCTTGCCAGAGGTTACAAATTCAGCTCAACAATCTGTTTGAAAAGGGAGATTGTGTTTATGCAGCACTTTGCTTGTACAGCTAGGATTCAAGAAATTGACCCTATCTGAAAGAACAGACAGTTTAACGATATAAGTGAAACTCAGAAAGGTGTGAGCGTGTGTGTGTGTGTGTGTGTGTGTGTGTGTGTGTGTGTGTGTGTGTGAGAGAGAGAGAGAGAGAGAGAGAGAGAGAGAGAGAGAGAGAGAGAGAGAGAGAGAGAGAGATAGGAAAGTAGAAAGCACTGGCTGGGAAGAAAGGGAATCTAACAAGGGGATGGGGAATAAGAAAATTATGGGGAAAAACAATAGGGCATATTTCTAATGTAGAATTTAGATTTATGTAAGTTATATATGTATATGCATGTGTGTGGCATTGAAGCAAGAGAGGAACTTTGGGAGGAGGAAGAGGGTGGGTGGTAATGAGGGCAATAAAAGCATGTATCATGTATGTGATATAATATATATTGTATTTGTTATATCAGTTAAAAATAATGAGAAGACAGCAAAGACAAAGAGATTAGAATGTGCCAGGATGTTCAGAATAAGTTTGCTTTGTTACTCTTTTTGAATGAAGCTACATGTACAGTTTGATGATTTTAGGGGTAAGAAAGAGGAAGAAAGTCAAGCCCTCCTGGTGCTTATCTTAAATGGCATTAATCAGAGGAGGGCTGGTTTGGGGCTTCATTGATGCTCAGTTCAATCCTGGGCATGTTGACTCATTTAGAAGTTATTTGTTTGAGAATAAGTTATATAAAGAGAAACAAAATCGAATTGTGAAGATCTAACAGAAACCCTAATAGACTTTTTACTCTTTTGTTAGGAGTCTTGGCATACCTTTTTGCTTATTTTTGGTTTATCTGTATTAGAATTTCTCTTGAATATTCTGTGGCATGTTTATCTGTTTACTGTGGTGCTAAATATCTGAAGAGAATTCACTAAAAGTAAAAATTTTCACAGGATAAGACGAGCATAGTTTAAGAATTATACTGTTTTTCCTCTTTATATCCTGTTGGATCATTTTTCACTCTTACTTATAAAGCTCTTTATAAAACTTGTCTGACTGTAATCTGATAGTGTTTAATTCTGTTCTCCAGCAGAGGTCACCCATGAGTGTCTGGGAGGGAAAAGGTACAAGCTAGAGCCTTAGTTCTTTTTGAATGTATATTTTTTTCATTAATTGCTTGAGAGTTTTGATCATATTCACCCCCTCCTCCAACTCCTCCTAGATCCACATCCCATGCTATAACCATTCAACTTTGTTCTCTCTCTCTCTCTCTCTCTCTCTCTCTCTCTCTCTCTCTCTCTCTCTCACACACACACACACACACACACACACACACACACACACACCCATTGAGTTCAATTAGAGTTTCCTATATTCCTTTGGTTATATGGCCATCATTGGAGTGTTTGACCTACTAGGAGCCACTCTTGAATGAAAAACAGAAATAAAAGGAGGACATGACTGCTTTTAGGTATGGGGGAGAAAAAGGTTTATTGTAGCTAGGAGGGAGAAAACAGCCAGAGGCCTGTGGAAGAGTCCAGGGTGGGCCTGGCAAGTAGACTAGCTGGGCTGTGTGAGGAGAGGAGGAAGGGAACCTTGTATGGGGGCCAAGAGGCCAAAAGGCAAAAATGCCAAAAAGGATTAAAAGAGCCAGCATAGCCAAAATAGCTGGATTATATAGGGATGAACAGCTGTGAAGGCAGCCCAGCCCCTGGACTGGAGCATTCAGGATAGGGTTGGGGAATGCCAACCTGTAACAGGTAAGGACTGAGGGATGCTGGGAGAACCTGGCAGCCAGGTCAGCTTTGATATGTTAAATAGGCACCTCAGCCATTTGTCCCAGATATAAGACCAAACAACTCTTAAGTTAGAAAACCAATTCCTCCTTCTCCTTTTTGGTGTTGGGGTTTGAACTCAAGTCCTCATGCATGCTATGCATGTGCTGTACCACTGAACCTATCACTGAACACTCCATTCCCTCAATTATATAATTTTGAAGATGGAAATTAACTTAGAAATATTGTATTACAATCAAGGAAACAATTTGGTCAACTGAGGTGGAGATTGGTGTAGGTAGCTGTTGTCCAGAGATTTGAATAAGCTAGGAATCAATGTGATCCATTTAAAGGATACTATAAATCCAGAAAAAGACACTAAAGACGGAAACTAGACAATCGGAAGTGTTGTTTTTCAGGGCTGCATTCATGGTTTGAAATCGAGGTGGCCAGAAACAAAGAAATCTAGTGTCTGTGGGAACAGTCAGGTCAGACATATGATGAGTTGAAAGGCAAGATGGTAGTAAAAATGCCATTTATTAGGAACAAACCAAGATGTAGAAACCACAAAAAAAGAGATTTTTTTTTGGTGGGGGGGTGGTGGGGTGGTGGTGGGGGGGCCGCTGATTCTGGATAGTCAAAATAGGCATAGTACAGTAAAAAGAACATCCAAGGGCAGGGCAGTTTTGTGCAGCAGTGGTGCTATTCTGCCCCTCTTTATGTTGAAGGTGGTAGAGCCCTATGTTCGTAGGTATCCAACAGAAGCAGTGAGGCAGAGTATGAGTGCAGAACCAGGAAAGGTGAAGGAATAGGTGTTTTCTTCTGGAAAGGTCCATTGTATTTAAAGGATCATAATATTGTCATCGGCTGTTTAACAAGGCATTCCTATAATATTATCTGTAACATTATATGTTGTTTTACACAGCATTTGAAAAACTTTAGGCTGTCTGATGATTATGGCGTCAAGAAACGTCTGGTGTATAACAAGGAACTTCCTCTTTGGTTCGAGAGGTTGGATGATCCAATATTCAGCAGAAATTTTCCTCAAATCGATTTCATTGAGGCCTTTTAGTGTGAAATGTGACAGTAAAGACAGGGAGCCCTTGAAGAATGAGGACCTACTGAAGAACTTACTCACCATGGGCGTTGATGTTGACATGGCGAGGAGACGGCAGCCTGGAGTGTTTAACAGGGTGGGTACAAATGAGCAGGCGCTGAAGATATTCCTGCTTTCCAAAGGAGCTAGTGACAAAGTGATTGGAAGTATCATATCAAGATACCCACGAGCCATAACACGCACTCTTGAAGGCCTTTCAAAACGGTGGGAGCTGTGGAGAAAGATTATGGCATCAGACCTGGAAATTGTAAATATTTTGGAGCGTTCTCCTGAATCCTTTTTTCGGTCTAATAACAACCTAAACTTAGAGAATAATATAAAGTTCCTCTGCTCTGTTGGATTGACTAATAAATGCCTCTACCAACTGTTGACCAGTGCTCCTAGAACCTTCTCCAATAGCCTGAATTTGAATAAACAAATGGTTGAATTTTTGCAGGAGACCAGTATATCCTTAGGTCACAATGATCCCACAGATTTTGTCAGGAAGATAATTTGTAAAAATCCTTCCATCTTAATTCAGAGCACCAGACGGGTGAAAACTAACATTGAATTTCTACAGTCAACGTTCAACTTAAACAAGGAGAACCTGCTGCTGCTGCTATGTGGCCCAGGAGCTGGAATCCTAGATCTTTCCAATGACTGTACCAAAAGGAACTACACAAATATCCAAGAGAAGCTGCTCTCTCTGGGATGCACTGATGAGGAGGTGCAGAAGTTTGTCCTAAGCTATCTGAATGTGATCTTCTTGTCAGAGAAAAAGTTTAATGATAAAATAGACTGCCTCATAGAAGGAAAAGTCAGCATTTCACAAATAATTGAAAACCCTAGGATTTTGGATGCAAGCATAAATACTTTAAAAACTCGAATCAAAGAGTTGGTACATGCTGGATATGACTTGAGTTCATCAAACATTGCTCTCCTGTCCTGGAGTCAGAAAAGATACAAAGCTAAATTGCAAAGAGTAAATGAATAGGACAGTACTGGAGGAGTCTCAAGGAATCCTACAGTGTAGTGCTAGTCCCAGTTTGGACATTTCAAAAACAAAAGTTTTATTTTTTTTAAATAAATATTTTTAAAATGTTTAAGATTACATTTATTTGTATGTGTGTGTTTTGTGTTATGTGGGGGTGTGTGTCTGCATGTGCATGTGTTCACGTGTGTGTGCCTGCCGTGGCACCTGGGGAGGTTGAGGACAGATTTTAGGAGTTGGGCCTCTGTGCTATGTGGGTGCCAGGGATAGACTTAGTCATCAGGCTTGGAGGCAACGTGTCTTCACTCACTTAGCCGTCTTGCTGGCTCACAAGTTTTGATTTTCACCACAGACTCATGTATAATGATACTGTGGATATTTTGTTTCATAGGTCATAAGAACTCATAGTGTGCTCAAATATGGTCCTTCCAGCTACTCCTCCCTAGTTTAAGTTAACGTAACAGTCTGTATACGGTGTAGGCTGTGGTTGCTCTGTAGCAGTAGTGGTCCCTGAGTTCTCCAGTAGGACAGTGTGTAGAAAGCTTGTGTGGAATTTGCTTTCATAGTTTCCATTCAGCTTTTAACAGTCAACAGATTTGGTTTGAGGACATAGCTTAGTGGGTGAAAGCTTTCTCAGCACATGGAAGGCCCTTGGTCAGAGACCCAGCACAGAAAAAGAAATTGATGATTTTTGTATGTGTTAGTTCTGTTTATTCTCACTGTTTTCAGTCCCAGGATTTTCTTTTATCTCAGTGTAATGCCAGTAAAAACAGTAAAATGTTGAGTTTTCATCATTTATATTTTTCATTTGAACAACTAGTGTCCTCCCCATGACAAAATTAACTATGGGTTGGTATATTTGATTTCTTTTATACAGGTGTAACTTAGAAGGTAGAATAATGGCTACTCAAAGATGTTAATATCTTAGTTGCCAGAAGCATGAAGATATGGTACATTGCAGGTGTATTAAATTAAAATGTGCTTAAGTATCTCAGCACTTGGAAGGCTGAGGCAGGAGTATTCTGAATTTGAGACCAGCCTGGTTTATAACCTTGAGACTGTATCAAAAATGCTTATGTTAAAAGTCTTAAGAAGGGGAGATGATCCTGAATTCTTTGGGTGGTCATTAGGTCATCCAATCAGAAGGCCATTAAAAATGGAAGAAGGGTGTATAAGATGTCACAGGGATACAGTGTAAGGAAGACTTGTCTGCTGTTTTGGGCTTTTATAGAGGAAGGAGCCATAGGTAGGGAATGTAGGTGGCTTAGGCACAGATACATTCTCCTTTAGGGATGGCACAGAAGCATTCTCCCTTAGGGCTGATCCTGTTGGCACGTTGAGATTAGCCTGGGGGACCAGTATCCAACCTCTGTCCTATAGTGTAGGAAAATAAGGCCTACAAGGCCAAGAGCTGAGCCATCTGGAGTCTGCCTAAGGGCCTAGCAACAGGTGCTGTCAGAGGTCCTGATCATGCCCAGCCAGTGAGAGGCAACCACACAATGTCACCAGATGGGGCCCCAGCCTGGGTGCTGGGTGGAGGGTATATCAGGCTCTCCCCATTGCTGAATATATGAGTCTGCTGGTTGCTTTTCACCTCACTCCCATAGTCTGTGTCAGTGACTTCGAGCCTTCTCCCCCTCTCCCTGGAGAGAGCCCTTAGGACAAGCAACACTGGCTGTGTTTACAAGAGTAAATCTGTGTTGTTTGTAGATTGTACCTGGCTAGCAGAAACTGTAGCAGTTGTGGTTGTAAGTGCCATTGGGTTATACAGGACGAACAGAAGTACAATATACAACCATTGGGCATTAAAGACATGGGGGCAGGGATATGGGTGTGACTGCCAGCAAGATTAGCTTTTCAAACAATAGGGTTGGAGTGCAATTGAAGGAGAGCCTTTTTTTTTTTTAAATTTTTAAATCAGATGAAACGTTAGAGACACACAGATCACAGAGTTGAGCACATCGGCCTGTAGACAGGCAGGTGTGCTGATGAAGGTAGAGGCTCAGGCTCCCACCAGGGAGAGCCGATTCTTGAAAACAAACAAGAGCAACAAAAACAAATTCCAAAGTTCCCAAGTAATAGTTTGTTGTTGTTGTTGTAAGTGAAAGGAACATTCATAGTTTCAGTGGGTGTGTTTGAGAGTAGGTAGGAAAGGAAATCACAAGAAAGAAGAAAAACTTGTGGTATTGTCTCCCAGAGATAAGCCGCATTTCGGCCACCCTTCCTGTTTTTCTTTATATAATATATCCACGCAAGCATGCAATGTGACACATATTATTTGGGCATAGTACCTTGGGAAAGTACCTTGATAGTTGATGATGGTGACGCTGAATGTTGAAAAGTAGATGGGAGAATTATAATTCCGTATTAGAACTTTATAGTGAACACAAAGCATTCATGCATATAAGTTTAGTCTTTACACATGCTGCATTAAGAAAAAAATTTCAAATATTTATTTGAATAATAATGATACAGAAAGGATGGGGTTGCATCAGTGAATCTTTTGTCTCTGTACCAAATACACTTAGAAATTAATCAGCTTAAAGTCCTTGCCAAAAATATGGTTTAAATCAGAACCAAAAACTTGTATTTTGCATTTGCAAAATAGATCTTGCATTTTTCTGCCCTCCTTACTTAGCTAAGCTCTGAATTTAAAAGAAAAACAAGTGAAAACAAAATGGGTAGTTGTCAGCCATATTGAAACGATCAGAAGAATTCAGAGGCATGAGCATCGTTTGAGGGAGTTACGAAATAATGAAAATGAGCAAGAAGATACACATAGGGGGCTGGAGAGGTAGCTCAGTGGTTAGGAGCACTTGCTGCTCTTGAGACCTGGGTTTGGTTCCCAGCACCCATATCAGGCAGCTCACAACTGTCTTAACTTTAGCTCTAGGAGATCTGATACCGTCTTCTGGCCTTCCTGGGCACCTGTATGCATGTGGTGCATATATACACATTAAATAAATAAAAGATACAAATGACTTGCTTACATTCTATTGGCAATTGTTTCCTCCCATTATCAAAATTAATCCTGTCACAGCAGGTTCTTGAGGCAATATGGCATAAACAGAGGAATGAAACTTGAAGAGCCTCAGTGTTGGGAAATGCTGGCCTTTAAAACACCTGTCTGTCAGCCATGAGATAGTCAATTAGACTTAGGACCTTGTTCTTCCTGAGACTGTAGATCTAGCCAAGAAGCAATGGTAGAGGAACTCATAGGTCCTAGGGAAGGGATGATATCAAACTGCTCTTTAAATATGCCCATAGATTCGTGCCCAGCTCTAATTTATCTCGGCTCTCATTAGAGAAACCTATTTGTACAATGGGTAGTAGTTAATGCAGAAATTCACAACTAATCAAAGTGCAGAGAATAAAATGTCTGTGGAGTGCTCAGTCATTAATGGGACATTGGTATCATACATCTTCTCAAACTCAGAAAAGTTTGAAGAGGCGGTAGAAAGATTTTAAGAGTCAGAGGTTGGGGCAAACTAGTGATAAACAGTATATTCTGGACATGAAAATACCTTTGCACCCATGAATATACAGCAGCTTTGGTGGTCTGCACAAGACCTGCACTGGCTCAAGCCAGTTAGCATTTTAGTTTGGAGGGCAAAAGGTGCTCAAAAGTCCTCATCCCTAGCCGAGGGGTCATTGACAGCTGGTGGCTCTAGTGGAGAGAGAGTTAGCTGCTCTCTCTTTCATGGATGTGACCTGTGGTGGGCAGACCATGCTTCAGTGGATGCCTCAACACTGGTGTATATATGGGCACCACAAATTGGACTCAATGTGTTATTGGAAAAAAAGTCATGAAATTGGGAGGGGTGGGGAGAGTAGATCCAGGAGGAGTTGAGGGGGGGAAGGTGAATATAATAAAAATATATTGTATGCATGTATGATGTTCTTTTAAAAGTAAAAAAAAATATTTACAGTGGAAAGGAATTTGTTCTCTGGTAATGTACATTCATTGCTCAAATCATTGAACAATACAAAGAGATAAAATTACAGCTAATCATGAAATTATTGAGGAAATGTCCTTTTATTCTTAGTTGACAAAGATTTGTTTATTTAAATTACGGATGAATGGATGAATGATGACTTTTGAGAAATCCCTTTAAAACCTTCCCTTTCAATCCTTTAATGAACGGCATCAATGGATTTTTTTATATCATCCTTTGTTTTAATGAAATTTAATCTCTGCTTTTTTTAATCTCTCAATTTACTTTGTTTTATTGTTAGTTCTTTTTAAAAAATTTATTCTCTCATATATTACGTCCCAATTGCAGTTTCCCCTCCCTCCTCTCCTCTTAGCCCCCCTCCCCCCCACTCCTCCTCAGTTTCTCTTCAGAAAAGGGCAGAGTTCCCATGGATATCAACCAAACATGGCATAGCAAGTTACAGTAAGACTAGGCACCTCCCCTTGTATTATGGCTGGACAGGGCAACCCAGTAGGAGGAAAAGGGTCTCAAAAGCAGTCAAAAGAGTCAGAGACAGCTCCCGCTCCCGCTCCCACTGTTGGGAGTTCCCGAGAAGACCAAGGTACATGACCAATAACATATACAGAGGGCCTAGGTCAGTCCCATACAGGCTCCCTGGTTGTTGGTTCAGTCTCTGTGAGCCTGTGAGCCCAGGTTAGTTGATTCTGTGGGTTTTCTTTTGTCTTTGGCCTCTCTGGCTCCTGCAGTCCTTCCTCAACCTCTTCTGCAGGATTCCCCAAGCTCTGCCTAATGTTTGGCTGTGGGTCTGCATCTGTTTCCATCAGTTGCTGGATGAAGCCTCTCTGATGACAATTATGCTAGACTCCTGTCTTCAAGTATAGCAGGATATCATTAGAGATCATTTCATTGACTTGTTTTTTTCTTTTCTTTCTTTTCTTTCTTTCTTTCTTTCTTTCTTTCTTTCTTTCTTTCTTTCTTTCTTTCTTTCTCTCTCTCTCTCTCTCTCTCTCTCTCTCTCTCTCTCTCAGTTTCTTTTCTCTTTTTTCTGATTGTGGTGGTTTTCTGATTGAGTGGCTATGCATGACAATTTATCAGATTATACATTTAAATGGTGTGGTCTTCAGTTGTACTTGTGCCCATGTCAAGAAATCCCCAGAGACCACCAAGGAGCCAGTTTCTGATGCAAGCACACAAGGGTCTTTTTATTTTCAGGTTTGAACTCGGACCGACACCCTATGCACTGATGCAGTGGATGGAGGGAAATGTGGCAGCGGTGGAGGGCTCCGGGATAGGAGAGTTTTTAAAGGGAAAAACCACCAGCTGGGAATTACATGCCTTGCCTTGGCATTTGGGGATTGGGTGAAGGGATATGGGGCAGGGTGATTTTTTTAAAACTATTGGTCTAGACTTTCAGCGCAAAACCACATTTGAAACTAATTGGCTGCCTCTAGGGTATCAGTTATCAGTTGAAGTTTTGTTGTAACGACATGTTCCTGAGATTCTTCCTGGAACTGAGTCCAGCCCGCCCCCCCCCCCCCCCCCCCCCGCCCATCACCCCGTGGTCTAAGAGGGAGTCTGTAAAGTCAAGTCTGAGTCTGGCCCTTCATTGCTTTCACATACTCAGCCAAGTTGAACAGTTCATTCAACACTGGCTTAAAATGCCTGACTGCCTGGTAGTAACTTCTACAATTTTAGCTCGATATAATGCGTGGTACGTCACTGAAATAGCAGCACTTGGGGGTATACAGGACCAGGAGTTTAAGTCCAGCCGGAGCTAGTGAGAACTGTCTAAAAAAAAAAAAAAAAAAAAGAAAAAAAATTCTCTATGTTTGTATGTGTGTTTCTAGATCCTCTTCAACATTCTTAAACAAATGGGTCTAACTTTATTTGTCATGCCAAGAACAAAGCAATACCTCTTTTTAGAAAAGATGTTGTAAGTCCTAGTGGGAACAAGTATTGATAGATTCATATTCATATCCCAAACTTTTTATTTTTATTTTAAGTGGCGTAATCAAGAGTCCTAAACTGTACAAGCCTCTGCCTTGGCCTTACTCTTAGCAACCTATACTCAAGTCACACTGTGGCCTGGGTTAGACCAGGGCTTCATACGCTGTTTCTACTTACAACTCTTTTTCCCTTGAGAAATTATTAGATCGCTGGGTATAGATGTATATAAAATAGGCATATAAGCAAAACATTTACTGATAATAAATCACAAAGAAATTTATTTTAAAGCAGTTCTTTGCTATACATATAAATTTCCCATTTATTAATGACTGAAGCAAATTTGCATACTATTGATGTACTTGTTTACTTTTACCCAAGTAATCTTGGCTAACTATTTGATACTCGAGAACCTAGAGCATTTTCAGGGGTTTTTTTTTTGGGGGGTGGTGGTGATTGATAGTTTTGATTTTCTAATTGTCAATGTTGAGAACCAATTCACATAAATAGATGTGTGAAACAACGAAAATATGTTTAGGGCCATTGAAATTGTTAGAAATTCTGTTCTATTCCTAACTAAGCTAAAATTTCTTTAAGGACTTTTCTTCAAGAACTCAGCATTTTTAAAAGTCAAACGTTCTAACACAAAGATCCACTAGTTTGATGTGTGCTGGAGAATTACAATAGGAAAATAGTAAAAGCCCTAACCATTCTATTTTCATGAGAGCAGGAAACCTTAGGAACAGTGAAACAGTACGGTTCATAACACACGGTCGTGTCCTGCTGAGGCGTTGCTGGCGGCGCTCCTCGGCACTGTCCAGTGGCATGTGAGGTGCAAAATGAGCGTACTGTGCCCTCAGAACAAGACACTGAGTGCAGTTATCACGTGTGCGAACGCTGCCAGAAACAGCCCGGATTCGGTACATGTTTGATTTAGAATGACCTTGTTGTTTCCATATTTTACACAGTGCCCATGTGACACTCCGCAGTTGAAGACGCTGGGGTCAGACAGCGGGAACAACCCCTGCAGGGGTCGTTTTCATAGTGAGGGGCTTCTGGCACTGCAGGACTAAGAGCAATGGCTGGAATTTACCAGACAGCCGTGCAGGCCTGGAGTGGTGATGGAGAGACTTCCATCTTTCTGCCCCTAGAAAACGGGCTCTCGGGACCTCGGCCTTGTAGTGAGCCACAGTGTTTCTTCAGTTAGTTTCTTTAGTTAGCAAGTGGCATCGCATTCTTGCTTCTTTTTCTGAGAGCAGACTATGAGCAGGCCTTGGCTGGAGACGCGCTTTTCTTTTTGCTTCCCTGCTATGAGGGAGCTCTGCTTGTCTGTCATGTTACCATGTAAATATTAGCTCGAATTCCTCTAACTAAATCAGAGCACTTAGCTCCACCTCACCCCACTTGGAACACTGTATGTGACTATCTCTCAGACCTGCTCAGCCTCTCCCAATGCCTGGGTTTTGATGGAAGCCATATGCCTGCACTTCACATAAGCACAACATACATGGTTTCAGCTTATCAGCTGAGTTTCATATGATAAACTTCACTGAATTTAAAGTTCAATTTAGTGTGTGAGTCACTGATAACAAAATTAATTATAGAAATTATGGATCACTCATAAAATATAGCCTGATAAAAACATTAAAATTATGTCTTAATCGTCCTGTGCTTACTTGTGTATAGAACTTTGTGAGCTGCAGGGGGAACTGTAGACAGCAGTTTGGCTATACAGTTTTCCAAAGGCAGATAGCTGCAAGTCTGGTTGATGATTCAGACTAAATGGAACATTCCATAGATACCACAAGGGTTCCAGTGGGTTGTAGGCTCTGTCAGCCTCAAGCTGGAGGAAAAGAAACCAATACTTTGTCTGTTTTTGTCTTTTCGAGACAGGGTTTCTCTGTGTAGCCCTGGCAGTCCTGGAACTCATTCTGTAGCCCAGGCTGACCTCAAACTCAGAGATCTGCCTGCCTCTGCTCCCGAATGCTGGGGTTAAAGGCAAGCGCCACCACTGCCTGGCTTGGAAATATGCTCTTCCATACAACTTTTCTTTAGTTTAATAATCACTCATTGCTTTGTAAACAATTGGACAGTTTTGAAATGATATAATTTAGGGTGCCTTTTGCATTCCTTCACTGTGACTTTAAAAATCTCTGCTTGTTATACCATCTGAATGCCTCAAAATTGTCTTCCAGATATGACAAGGAAGCTACATACACCCATGAAACACAATAATATGGCTGCCTAAACAAGATCTTAACAATAACCAATCTAGTTGACATGCCAACACGGATAGAAGAAATCTCATGGGGCTCCACTCCTAGATGAAGAGCTACAGGCAGTTAATGATTTCTGAGAGGGGGAGAATCAGTCTTCCCCAAGGACAAACCTCCTAAATGGTTGTCCAGGACCAAGTGATCAGCCCTAAGAACATATACATGCAAGCAGCATTGAACAGATTCAGCAGGTTGTAGTAATGAATTATTCACATACACATGTAACAATAATAATCAAAGAAAAAGAGGTCATGAATTTGAGAAGGGGTGGGCATGGGAGGTGATGGAGAGAGGAGAGGGAAGGAGGAATGATGTAGTTATATTTTACTTAAATAAAAAATTAAAAAATACACAGTGCTGTCCTTGTACTTACTTAGGTACCACTTCCATGCTGACCACCCTTGTTTAACTTCGACCTTTAAACCTCCATGGCATTTATTGTGTGTCTGTGTACAAAACTCAACACAGGCTGATGTTCCTAGAATCATTGCAGTTAATCCAACCCTTTATTAGCCTTGTCATCCTTTGAGGAGGTTATATTTTAAAAAAAACCAAACATTCCAGGTGTTACATATGAAGTGAGGAAATTAGATTTTTTTCATGAAAATAAATGTTAAATATCAGGTAAGCACATTATAAATCAATCTTGATTTCTACATGATTCTGAAGGTGTAGAGAGCAAAAATCTTTGTGTTTTTGAATTATCCCGTGCCATTTCTGACAGTGGCTTTGATGACTTGGACATATTTAACTATGGATGGTTATGCAACCCTAGTTTGGAGGATTGATATGTGAAGGAAATGACCAAGTTGGAACTGAGAGGGACATATCTGTATTACAAAACACCACACACAGCACACAACCTACAGGAGAGCACCACATGCACAGCACACAACCTACAGGAGAGCACCACACACAGCATACAACCTGCAGGAGAGCACCACACACAGCACACAACCTGCAGGAGAGCACCACATGCACAGCACATGACCTACAGGAGAGCACCACATGCACAGCACATGACCCACAGGAGAGCACCACATGCACAGCTCATGACCCACAGGAGAGCACCACATGCACAGCTCATGACCTACAGGAGAGCACCACATGCACAGCTCATGACCTACAGGAGAGCACCACATGCACAGCTCATGACCCACAGGAGAGCACCACATGCACAGCACATGACCTACAGGAGAAGCACTCACCACATGCACAGCTCATGACCCACAGGAGAGCACCACATGTACAGCTCAGACCTACAGGAGAAGCACTCACCACATGTACAGCTCATGACCCACAGGAGAGCACCACATGTACAGCTCATGACCTGCAGGAGAGATGAAATGGCTGTGTGTCTTTATGGTCTACGACATACTCTCATCTGGTTGAATTTTGGTTTACACTCTCCCTACAAATGAAGATTTGTTAGTAGACTGGAATAGAACAGTTCTTCGTATAAGAAGGTCTGTTTCCCTCATACTCCTGTGCTTTCTAAGCTGGAATTAGTACCTTCCTGGATGAATGTTGCCATGTGCTCCTGTGAGCCTTTATTTTCTTCCTAGAGTCAGTGAGCAGGGGTGATGGCTTAGTGATAGCTTGATCAACTAGGACCTTTAAAATCCCTTAACACACACTCCGCCCCCCTTTCCTTTCCCAGTCTAGCTGATACAGATGTCCTCTGACCTACAATGGAGTTGTGCCCCAATAAATTGATAAAGGATGTTGAAAACGCACTTAATTCACCTAATCTATTGGACCTATAGCTTAGCATGGAGTGATCACATGGCTGACTGGATCTGGAGCTTGCTGCTGCTGCCCAGCATCACACCAGGGTATCATACCGTTAGCCTGGGAAAAGATCGAGATTCAGACTTCAGGGCCCAGTTTCTGCTGAGTGTGTTTTACTTTTGTAACATCATAAAGCTGAAAATCATAAGTCAAACCATTGTAATTTGGGGATCGTTTGTATTTATATAATCAACACAGCCTGAGTCAGCACCATAATTGAGGTTGTTAGGGGCCTAGATGAGTTCAGAGGTAGCTTTGATAGCTTTTTATTTATAAAAATAACATTTTTTCCTGATTGCAAAATAACCACATGATTACACAACATTGGGAAATACAGAAAAGTAAACACATGAAAGTGTTCATAATCTCAGTGTCTCAGAGATAGCACTTGACTTGCTAATATGCAGGCATGTAATTTTCTTGTCCTTTTCTGAAATAATGCGTTACATGCAGAAAATACATATAGAGCATTTTCTTGCCAAATTTAATTAAAAATTTATTGAACATATTTGTTAAGTACCAGTTCTGCACTGTGTCGTTTAACAGTGTTCTTCGAAATTACATTATGACAGTTATGTTATTGTAATGAACTTATAAGTAAAAATAAAGCTAGAGTAACGTAGCCACTCAACAAACAACAACAACAAAACAACACTTGCTCATTCCAAACACTGTGCATCTCAGTGAGCTTCTGTACTGTCAAAATGGTGGTTCTGAAGCCGCGGAGCCTCACTTAGGATTTTATACTTTCACTCTTAGTTACATTTTTATGTACTTATCCACCATAAAAAAGAAGAAAACGAAAACATGATAGCTAAAACTAGGCTTTATCCATTCCATGCTTCCTCATCATCTAGTGTTACTCTTTCTGTTTTCCTTTCTAAATGCTATAATATACCCACACATACATTAGTTTACTTGTTTGTATATGTGTATACATTCATTCTTCTACAACCTTTGTGATTTCGTTTTCCTTTGGTGCTGAAGAATATTCCTTTTTATATATGTACAAGATTATCATTGTCCATTCATCTGTGATAAACAGCTAGATTTTTAGTTGTTCATTCTCTTTAAAACAAGAGGGACCCTTACTCACAGCTGGTGGGAATGAAAATTAAGAAAGCTCTTATGGAAATCAGCTTGGAGTTTCCTCAAAGAATTAAAAATAGAACTACTGCTATGTGACCCAGTCATCTCACTCTTGGCACAGACCCAGAGAACTCCATACCGTACCAGAGAGACACTTGCACCTTCATGGTTATTGCTGCTTTATCCACCATAGCAAAGAAATGCGACCGAACTAATAGATGTTTTAAATCTAATTTTAGAAATATGTGGTGACCATTTATCTACATACACACTATTATGAACTGAAATTTGAGAACACTAGCTCACAGTGATTGGGTGATTAGGCCCGGAGGCCTAGCGTGGGCACAGGAAATCATCATATATGGTAGTATTATGCGGGGTGGTAGTGTGGGGATGTGGGGGGGCTTGCCTAGGGAATCCCATCTTGTTTCTACTCATCACGATGGGAAAAGGGAGATTCTACGGAGGAAGGATGGGATCAGTGAGAGTGGGGTATGAGAGGGTGATGGCGGATGAGTGATATGGTCACAATGCATTATATACCTGTATAAAACTGACCGACATAAAAATACACACAAAAAAGAATAAAAATTACCAGGCATGATGCTGCACACTGGTAATCCTCATGCTTATCCAATAAACACTACCCACTGAGCAATCTCCCCAGCTTATACGTAAGGTTTTCAAAACATCTTTCCTAGATATTGGCCAGGAACAGTGAATGGCTTGAGATTTTAGCATACTTGCAAGACATTAAAGTAGCCTGCCACAGATATTGGCAGGAAATATGAGGGCCCTGCGTCAGAAACAGAGGACTGTTTATTATTCACAATGGTAACTATAGCTGGAGAATTAGGATTTGTATTAGTTCCCTGAATCCTGTGTCCTCCAGGGCAATGCAAAGAGGGCCTGGTAACATCTGATTCATAGTATGGTGTATTGCATGGAGAATCCCTAAGCTTAGAAAACCTGTAACTCTTATAATGACCATTAAGCTTGCTTGTACTCTGATGCTCCAAAGGGAAATACTACATCTTCTTAGATTGTTCACTGAACAAACATCCCTGGAAAAATAATAGAACAAATGATATTTGTGTCTTATTTTTGTAAGATGTGCACAGATGTGAGAGATCCATAGAGAATTTTTTTGACAATGATGTTTCCACGTTGGCTTAGTATGCTTCTCTGTTGACTACTATAACTAATACAGAGATAATAATCAAATCTATTCATTCCCTCTCATACAAAGTCATATGTCTCAACAGAACTCAAAGAAGCAGAATGAAGCAGTCTGTTGTTTTGATCTTAACCATGGACTCAACTAACCAGAGAAGTCTGTATTGACTTTCTCATTATCATACATCATTATTAACTCATGATAAGATAGACAATTTATTTCTGTTTAAAATATTTTCATTGTGTATATTCATTGTACATGGTACTGGGTTACATAAGGACATTTTCACCCAAGTCTATATTGCACATTGTTGTATCGAGTGCATTCTCCCTCCCTTCCATTTCTTCACCCCTCCCCTCCCACTAGACCCCTTTACTCTCCTAGATGGTTTTGCTTCTATTTTCACGTCATATACATACATGATTTTATTTTTCTATATAAAATATCTGAACTACACATTGGGGACTGGCTTAATTCACTTATATGGTCATCTCCAGCTATATCCATTTTATTGCAAATGACAGAACATTTTTCTTCTTTATGCCTGAAAAAAATTGACTGTGTATCCATGCCACATTTTCTTGACCCAGTCCTCTGCTGTTGGACATCTACGTCTGTCTGTAACTCAGCTATTGGGAATGATGCTGCAGTAAACATTACCGTACGAGTGTCTCTGTGAGCTTTTGACTTGGAGAACTTTAGGTAAATACCTAGGAATGATATAGCTGGGGCATGTGGCAGATGTCAAACGTTTTGGGAACTTCCATACCAGTTTCCATGGCGGCTGAACTAGTTTACATTCCCACCTGCAGTATATAAGGTTCCCTTTGTCCATAACCTCATCAATATTCATTATTATTTTATTTATCACTTTGCTAATAATTGCCACTCCGATTAGAGTGAGATAAAACATAATATTTTATCATTGTTGTTGTTTTTGAGACAACAAGGTCTCACGCATGCAAGGCTGGACTCTCTCTCTAGCCATGGATGACCTTGAACTTCTTAAATTCTTGCCTCTAACTTCCCAATTTTGGGGATTATAGGCATGTGCCACAACACTTGATTTATGTGGTGCTGGGGATTGAATTCAGAGCTTTGTCCACGCTAGCCAAGCACTCTACCCAGTGAGACAGACCTCCAATCCTTGAACGTAGTTGTAATTTGCACTTCTCCATGGTTAGTGAGGTTAAATGTGTTTATTGGTCATTTTTGTTCTATCTTATGGGGACTGTCTGTTCATTTTATTAGCCCATTCATTAGGTTGCTTGACTTATTTAGTATTTATTTTCTTTTTTTTTTTTTTAGTTCTTTATGTTTTTAGAAGTTAGTGCTTTGTCAGATATTTAGCTCTTCAGATTTTATTCCATCCTAAGCAGTTTCTTCATTTGATTGTTTCCTTTGGTATGCAGAAACTTTTTACTTCCTGTTGAAAGCTTGATTCATCCAAGACTGTCTCAGAGGCCCTGATGAAAGTACAAAAGGAACATTGTTCTGTGTCTTCACCCAGGGTCAGACCTGGCAAGACCAGTCTAGGCTGGTGGCCAGGGCCTTGAAGGGGTTAAGGTTTTGGTTCCTAAGAACTTGGTTTTTCCTCCTGAAGAGGCTGGATTTATCAGTCTCAAGGCTGTTGTGTGCTCAGTCTACGGTGCTCTTGAAATGGCCTGTGTTCCCCTTGTGCAAAAGCCTTGGTTAGCCTCCTGCTGGCCTCGTCCCATTGTACTACAGTTTTCTGCTGACTCTATCCAATTCTTCCCTGGAAATGTTATATAAGATGCTATACTTCTTAATAAACTTGCTTGGCCTAGGCCATTAGCTTAAGCACGACCTCTCGATCCCAGCACAGACATGGAATGAGTTGGACACACAAAATGGGATAGAGGAAAAAGCCATGTGGCAGAACATAGATTTAAAAATATGGGTTAATTTAAGCTATAAGAGCTAGCTAAAAACAAGTCTAAGCTATCAGCTGAGCTTTCATAATTAATAATAAATCTCCATGTCATTATTGGGGAGCCGGCAGTCTCACAAAAAGATCTGACTACACCCATGCCAGTCTTTACAGAAGTAGAAGAAAAGATTCTTAAAATTCATGTAGACAAAAGACTCCAGACAGCCAGGCCAAGCCAATCCTGAGAAAAAATGAATAATTCTGGAAATAACATCACACCTGAGTTCAAGTTGTACTCACAACAATAGTAACAAAAACATGATACTGGCATACAAAACAGACAGATCAATGCAATAGAATAACAATGTCTTGCAGCTACAGCCATCTGAATTTTCTTTTTTTCTCTCCTGACAGGGTGGAACTCATTATGTTGATCAAGCCAGACTTGAACTCACAAGAAATACACCTATCTCTGCTTCCCAAGTGCCGGACTTAAAGGTGTGAGCCGTCACACCTGGTGCAGCCATCTGATTGTGACAAAGAAGCCAAAAATACATATTAGAGAAAGAAAGCCTCTTTAGTACTCAAAAACTGGATGCCTGCATGCAAAAGGATGAAACTAGATACCTACCTCTCACTTTGTTCAAAAATCAACTCCTACTAGACCTTAATGTAATACCTGAACCTGAAACCAATGAGGGAAAATACGTTAAGATACAGGCATATAAGAGACCTAGGACTGTCTGGTTTTGATATGAGGGTAGTATTGGCTCATCCAATTTTTTTGTATGACTTTTTCCTTGCTTATTTTATGGAGCACTCTGAGAAGCATTGGTCCTAGTTATTGTTTAAAGGTCTTAGTCACTGTTCTGTGACAAGACACCACAACCATGCAACTCTTTTTTTTAATGTTCACAGCAGCATTATTTGTTTTTATTATTATTATTAAGAGATTTTCTATTCATTTTACATACCAACCACAGATTCCTTTGTCCTCCCTCCTCCTGCCCCCCAGTATTTCCCTCCAAACCACCCCCATTCCCACCTCCTCTGAGGCAAGGTCTCCTATGGAGAGTCAGCAGAGCCTGGTACATTCAGTTCAGGCAGGTCCAAGCACCCTTTCCCTGCACCAAAGCTGCACAAAGTATCTCACCATAGGCACTGGGCTCCAAAAAGCCCGGTCATATACCAGAGACAGATCCTGATCCCACTGCCTGGGGGCCCCCCTAAACAGTTCAAGCTAAACAACTGTCTCGCCTATCCAGAGGAGCTGGTCCAGTACCATGGGGGCTCCTCAGCTATTGGTCCACAGTTAATGCATTTCCACTAGTTTGGCTAACTGTCTCTGTGCTTTTCCCCTTTGTCTTGATGTCCCTTGCTCATAGAATCCCTCCTCTCTCTCATTGATTGGATTCCTGGAGCTCAGCCTGGCATCTGGCCATGGATCTCTGCATCTGCTTCCATCAGTCACTGGATGAGGGCTCTATGATGACAGTTAGGGTATTCAGCCATCTGATCACCAGAGTAGGCCATTTCAGGCACCCTCTTGATTATTGCCAGTAGTCTATGATGGGGTCAT
Source organism: Peromyscus melanophrys (assembly GCA_902168415.1). Classification (NCBI taxonomy): domain Eukaryota; kingdom Metazoa; phylum Chordata; class Mammalia; order Rodentia; family Cricetidae; genus Peromyscus; species Peromyscus melanophrys. The sequence goes on from CABHPR010000235.1 coordinate 19,631, forward strand.
CCTTGTGGATTCCTGGGAACTTTCCTAGCACTCTGTTTCTCTCTATTCCCATGATGTCTTCATTTATCATGGTATCTCGTTCCTTGCTCTCCCACTCTGTCCCTGTTCCAGCTCGAACCTCCCCTTCCCCTGTGTTCTCATCCCCCATCCCTTGCTCTCCATTACCCCCTCACCCCCAGTTTGCTCATGGAGATCTCATTTATTTCTCCTTCACTGGGCCATCCATGCATCCCAAGGCAACTCCTATAAACGAAAGCATTTAATTGGAGGCTTGCTTACAGTTTCAGAGGTTTAGCACATTTTCATCATGATAGGGAGCATGATGGTACACATGATGCTGGAGCAGTAGCTGAGAGCTTCATCCTGATTTGCCAGCAGAGAGGGGGGAGAGAGAGAGAGGGAGGGGGAGAGGGAGAGGGAGAGGGAGAGGGAGAGGGAGAGGGAGAGGGAGAGGAGAGAGACTGGGCTTGGCAGGAGCTTTTGAAACCTGAAAGTCCACCCCTAGTGACACATTTTCTTCAAGAAGGTCATACCTCCTAATCTTCTAATCCTTCTCAAATAGTGCCACTCCCAGGTGACTAAGCATTCAAATATATGAGCCTGTAGGGTCAGTCTTATTCAAACCACCACATTCCACTCCCTAGTCCCCATAGGCCTGTAGCCATATCATAATGCAAAATGCATTCAGTCCAACTTCACAGGTCCTCATAGTCCACCACAGTCTCAACCCTGTTTAGAAGTCCAAAGCTCAAAGTTTCTTCTGAGACTCATGGCAATCTCTTAAGTATAACCTCCTGTAAAATCAAAATAAAAGAACAGATCACTTACTTCCAGCTTACGATGACACAGAACATACACTACCACTCCAAAAGGGAGGAGAGGGAGCGTAGTAGGAAATACTGGGCCAAAGCAAGACTGAAAACCAGTGGGGCAAACTCCACACTCTGCATCTCATGTATGATGTCAAAATGCTCTTCAGATCTCCAACTCTTTTCAGCTTTGTTGAATGTAATATACTTCTCTCTCTTGGGCTGGTTCCACACCCAGTCTACAGCTTTCCTTGGCAGGAATCCCATGCCTCTGGCATCTCCGACATCTTGGGGTCTCCAACAATGGCCTCTCATTCACAAAATGAGCAAAGTTCAACTTTCTGAGTGTGGCTCTCAAATCCTAGACTACTTTTACTAAAAGAGAACTCTTAAAGTAGAGTTTATCCTGTAACATTTAGATGTAACTGACACTGTTAGCTGTTTCTTTCTCTCTCTTTTTTTTTTAAATTTTTTCTCCTTTAATTGGAAGTAGATATTTTTCTCATACAATATATCCCGATTATATTTCCCCTCCCTCTACTCCTTCCAGTTCCTCCCCACCTCCCTTCCCATCCAGACCCACCTTCTCTCTGTCTCTCATTAGAAAACAACAGGTTTCTAAGGGATGAATAATAAAACAAAATATAATAAGATAAAACAAAAAAAACTTACACATCGGAGTAGGACAAAAAACAAAAACAGCAACAACAAAACAAAACAAAACAAAACACCAGAAGGAAAGAGACGAAAAGGCACAGGAAGCAGATATAGACACAAAGACCCACTCGTCCACACACCCAGGAATGCCACCAAATATAAAAACACTAAACTGGAACCTTAATATATACCCAAGTGACCCTTAAGATAAAAAGACAGAAAAAATAAAAACAAGAATAAATGAAAAGTAAGATTTTTTAAAGTCCTGGCATGACATTATGAGACAAGGAACCTCTGAAGATGCTATAGAGTTCGTTTTCTGCTGACCATGAACTGCTGGGCATGCAGTCTGCCCTTCCGAGTAGTTAGTTTCCTCACTGAGACTCCCCTTGAGAAAAGGGATTTTCATTTGCAAGTGGTTATCATTTGGGGATAGCTTCTGGTTTAGGGATGGAGCATGTGTCCGCTTTTTTTTTTTTTTTTTTTTTTTTAGTTTTTTTTTTTCGGGGTTTCTCTGTGTAGCTTTGCGCCTTTTCCTGGAACTCGCCTTGGAGACCAGGCTGGCCTCGAACTCACAGAGATCTGCCTGCCTCTGCCTCCCGAGTGCTGGGATTAAAGGCGTGTGCCACCACTGCCCAGCTGTGTCCACTTCTTTTAGCTCTAATCCCTTCTGGTGCAGACGTGTGCAGGCCCTGTGCATACTGCCGCAGTCTCCTTTGATCCTTTGATTTAGAGGGCTTTGGTTCCTTGACATCCTCCATCCCCTCTGGCTTTTACATACACTCTTTCTGCCTCCTCTTCTGTGGGGTTCCCTGAGCCCTGACAGGAGGGATTTGGCCTGTTTCTTTTTTTTTTCTTTCTTTCTTTTTTTTTTTTTTTTTTTTTGGTTTTTTGAGACAGGGTTTCTCTGTGTAGCTTTGCGCCTTTCCTGGAACTCACTTGGTAGCCCAGGCTGGCCTCGAACTCACAAAGATCCGCCTGCCTCTGCCTCCCAAGTGCTGGGATTAAAGGCGTGTGCCACCACCGCCCGGCCTGTTTCTTAATATTGTATTTAATTTATACTTTATGTTGTTTAAAAATTACTATATAGTCAGTATAAAAGTGTGGGTATGGATATGTGTGGCCAGAAGTCAACCTTGGGTCTTGTTCCTCAGGAGCATCTACCTGTTTTTGTTTGTTTGTTGGTTTGTTTTTGTTTTTGTTTTTTGGAGATAGGATGCCTGAGACTCTAAACTCACCATTTAGGTTAGGCAGGACGCTCAGAGGCCTCCCAGGGATCTGCCTTTCTTCATTTCTCCAGTGCTGGGGTCATAAGCACATGCCATTATGCTTGACTGTTTTTATGTGGCTTCTGGGAATCAAACTCAGGTTCTCATGCTTGGCAGTAAACACTATTAACTGAGCTATCTCTCTGGCCTTGATTTATTTTTTCAATATTCTCTTTATAGCTATAAATTCTTTGTAGCCATAAATTCATATAATAACTTTCTTTTTTGAGAATGAAGTCATAATCTTTTCACCTATAAATTGGCATAATAGCATATTTCACTGACTTGTGAGAATTTGTTAAAATAATCTACATTACTCATTTATTGTACTGCTTAGAGTGTAGTAAACTTGCTTAAATGTTGGCTTTAAGACAGAAAAGAAGGTTGAAAAGAAAAAAATGGGAGCATAAAATTCTCATCCTCAGCTTCGGTAGGCTCTCTCGGGCCTGGTGTGTTCTCTGTGGGAGTCCCCCTCATGTCTTTACTCAGTACCTACATCTAATAGACTTTACAGCTGACTTATGAAACAATTCGAGAGCCAAGACGGGCAGTTCTTCTGAAATATACGGGGCAGGATAGTAGTTAATTGATGTAGATTTTTGTTCTTTTCACCATTCCCAGATGAGTATATTCTGATTCTGGGCTTCCTAGCTTCAGTCTATTGTAAACAGCTTCTATGTGATAGACTTACAAAACAGTGAGGACTAAGGTGGCAGAGTCTTAGTCCCTGAAATAAAACTCCACCATCCACATTTATGTCCTCAGCTCAGAAATTTCTGGGGAGGGTGGTGTGGGTGATACTGGGGTTTGTTGAAGAGAGCAGAGAATTGTCAGGAGTGGAAGTCCTTTTCAAATATAACAGGCCAACCTAGGAGACAGCGTTGTGAGCCGTGAAACTCATCCTTCTTCCCTTTGTAGAAAGATGGGAGGTTGAGCTGGGACATGGTGCTGTGGACAATGAGCATTTATAAATGTCACAGAAGCTGATGCAAATGGTCCTGGACAGAAGGATGGTGTGGCTCACTTTTGAATGGGATGCTGGTCTTAGGCAGAGAACATGGTGGCATGAGAATAAGAAAGACTTACCACTTGCAGGATACCACCTCCCTCCAGTTTAGAGTGTATGTGATGGGAGTAAGGTCATCTTCTAAACACAAGCTGTAGTTTCTTGATCTCTCTAGCTGTTGGGAGAGCTCTCTCTCTCTCTCTCTCTCTCTCTCTCTCTCTCTCTCTCTCATCTATCTATCTATCATCTATCTATCTATCTATCTATCTATCTATCTATCTATCTATCTATCATCTATCTACCTATCCATCTATCTACCTACCTATCTGAAAAATATATATACATAATAAATATATATATTATTTTTTCCCGAGTAGAACATATCTTCTTAATGTGAATTCCCCTGATTGTTGTAAAACGTATTCATAACTCATTCAGTCCTTCAAAACCTTTTGTTACCATCCAGGTGTACACTCTTTCAACTTAATCTAAATTAAATAAATAAATAAATAAATAAAAGGCTGTGGCAAGTAAATTTAGAAGAGCTCTTTTATCTCTTGGTGTCTTTTGTTAGCAGCCGCAGCACTGTTTAGGGAACTTAGGAACAAAGGAGCAATCTGAGGCTGTTGGTCTGCGGTGTGGCCAACCAGAAGGCAGAATACAACCTTTGTAAAAGCAACTGAAAGGAGTGGAAGGCAAAGGAGCATCAGAACCACCGGGGCTGACGGGGGATAGGAAAGACGATGCATAGGCTCAACTAATGCTTGAGGTGTACACTGGTAGTGTAATTTGTCCTAACTCTCTAGGTCCTGGCTCACACCTTCCCTCCTCAAACCCAGCCCTGTGTTCATTACCCTTGGAGTGAGTCCTGGAGTACCATGGATTAGTCAGTTTCCCATCACTGTGACAAAAATCCCTGAGAAAATCAACACGGAGTTTTAGTCCACAGTTGCTTGAGTCTGTTGCTGGGCCTGTGGAAGCCCAGAACATCATGGCTGGAGTGTAGTGGAGGAGGCTTGTTTGCCTCAGGGCAACTGGGAGACACAGAGAGAAAAATTACCTGGCACTCTAGTAGGACTTCGTGTCTTCCACTTGCCTACCTCTTGAAGTTTCTATACCTTCCTGTAGTGCCGCAGGCTGGTGACCAAGTCATTGATACATAGGTCTTTATGGGACATTCCAGACCAAACTATAATGTCCTGGCTCCAGGTAATAGTGGCTAACACCAGTGGCTTGCATTTAGCTTTGCATTGCACTATTACCCAGTGGCAAGGAAGGTTTGAAAGAGGAGCTCAGGGAGATACTACCAGAAAGAAGTTACAAGAATAAAAAAGGGTAAAATGGTTAATGAATTCTCACAGAAGCATTATTACACACTGTTTGATTAAGGCATTATTTAGCACAAGTGCATTTTGATCCTATTAAATTATTTGTGCAACTATGTAATAGGTGAAGCAGGCTTTAATGCCTTTCCCTAAGAATAGAACCACTGTGGTGGTATTGTGTTCCCCAAAATATTGTGTACCTTAATAAACTTATCTGGGGTCAGAGACGGAATAGCCACAATATTAAACAGAGGTTAGGCAGTGGTAGCACACGCCTTTAATCCTAGCATTCCAGAGACAGAAATCCCTCTGGATCTCTGTGAGTTCAAGGCCACATGGGAAATAGCCAGGCGTGGTGACCCACGCCTTTAATCCCAGAAAGCAAGCCTTCAATCCCAGGGAGTGGTGGTAGAAAGCAGAAAGGTATATAAGGCGTGAGGACCAGAAACTAGAGGCCTTTGGCCTGGAGAAGCCTTTGGCCTGGAGAAGCATTTGGCCTGGTTAAGCTTTCAGGCTTCTAGCAGCAGTTCAGCTGAGAGTCATTCGGATATGAGGACATAGAGGCTTCCAGTCTGAGGAAGCAAGACCAGCTGAGGATCCGGCGAGGTGAGATAGCTGTGGCTTATTCTGTCTCTCTGACCTTCCAGTGTTCATCCCAATAACTGGCCTCAGGCTTGATTTTGTTAATAAGACCTTCTAAGATTCATGCTACAAACCACTGTGTATAACATTGTTTCTATGGCAAAACGCTTCTAAGGGTCCTACAATAGACAGACAAAAGAACCTTAGAATGCAGTCTGTTTGTCAGTTGGATTGGTCTGGTTTTGTTGAAGAGGGCCACCCTGTTCTTCAGCTTTAATGGCTGCCTCTGTACAAAGAAGGCAGCGTCTTTTGTAGTGACAGACAAGCCACACATTCTGAGTTTAAATAAAGATAAAGATAGGCTCCTTGAAGGAGAGCCTGTCTGCTTCAAGACAGGCCATATTTCATGGAACGTGGCACAGAATGGGTCTGCTTAAATGAGGCGTTTGGTTATAAAGTTCTCTGCTAGTATCAGACCATCTGTGTTTACTTTTGTGTGAAAGCGAAAGTTTCACTCTTACTTCAGATCAAAAATGGCATTGCTCAGTGTGATAAGGGGTGTGAAAACTAAAGAATAAATCAAAATGGGGGATTTCTTCTTCTTCTTCTTCTTCTTCTTCTTCTTCTTCTTCTTCTCCTCCTCCTCCTCCTCCTCCTCCTCCTCCTCCTCCTCCTCCTCCT
>CABHPR010000235.1:25968-66670 GCA_902168415.1 Peromyscus melanophrys
CTCCTCCTCCTCCTCCTCCTCCTCCTCCTCCTCCTCCTCCTCCTCCTCCTCCTTCTTTTTTACTGTTTGCCATGTTCAATGGAGAATAGAAATGAAACGTTAGAGTCAGAGGGAGTGAAAGGGGAGGTGGTTGACAGTTTGGTCGTGTTTTATGTAACACTTGTTTTTCTTTTACATGAACACATTATAGCATCCATCAGGACAAATTAATGTGTCTTGGGCCTTTAAAAACTGGAAAAAATAATTTTAATGGTTCCAATAACAGCTCCAGATGAATGCTGGAAAACAGATACTCCAAACTGTCAAAGAGCATATGTATTACTTGGCTCTGTTGTAACTGCAAATAAATGCTGCTTTTGTATGAAGTTTCCTTGACCGCCAGTGGAAGAACTGTAACACATTTATTGGGAACAAAATTGGAATGGGAATGAGACATGTTACAGCAGAATGGCACTAAGTCCTTCTTGCCAGTTGGACTGAATGAAAATAAACCATTAAGACAATGAAAGGTCTTGCTTAACAGGAGGAATAATTTAATCAAAGAGATTTACAAAAGCGGAGGGGGTCACACACAGTGTTTATAATACAGCGTGTTTATTTTTAAATGTAATTTTCTTATCACATGGAGGAATATTAGTAGACCCCAGTGTAAATGGGTATGTTAAGGTGGGGGGAATCAAGTGAGCTTCAGAAATGAGTTTGACTATGGCATAGAAAGCAACTGAGAAGCGTTTTAATAAAGGCTAGTTCCAGCTGCTGTTTACTGCAGGTAAGGGGCTTCTAGGCACTGTTCTGTTTTTGAAAGGGGTGAATCATGCTATTATTTATTGCAGTTAATTGCTAATGTTTGTGAAAAGCACAGTATGTTTCACAACAGGCATGAGTAATCCATCGTGACCTTTTGTGATATCAAAGCTTTATCAATTAGAAGCTCTTGATTGTAACTTCAGAGGATGCCCAGTGAGTGCCATCAAAAGAGAAGATTATATTTAGCTTCTTACGCAATTGGGATTTTTTTTTTTTCTTTTTGGCTACTTTCCTTTTCAAACTAAATTCTCTCTAGGGAGCTGCTTCCAAATCCACAAAATGAAGTGTATTCAGAATGGTTTTCAACTTCAAGGAGTGGTTTTTGTAAGCAGCAGTAGCAGCAGAGATCTCAGAAAAGCATTGGCTATGTTTTCCTGACAAACGCCTTTCTTCTTGAGGTCCCCTCCATCTAACTAATGTCCTGGTCGCTTTCCCTCATCTACTTTGTTTTGTTGAGATGCCGCCACCGCCGTCCGTCCGTTTGTGAAGCTGCTAAAGCCCCTTTTCACTGTGAGTCGGTCTTGAAGGATTTGTTGATTTTCGCTTATTGATCCCCAGACAAGGATTTCCAGTTCTTGTTTTCCTTGGTTTTGCTGAGGCTTTGATAATGGTTAAAGCCTTCTTGAAATTCTCTGCTCCGAAGTCTTCCTGGATGCTGCAGAGTTCTGCATTTTTCTGAGCATTTTGTCCGGTATTTTTCCTTTTAAAGAGGGCTCTCCACATGTTCTTTTTTATATGCTCTAATTTTACCACCACCTGAGGCTGAGTCCTCAGCTTTCTTTCCCTTCTCCATAACCTTGGCATACTCAGTTACTCCCAACTGTTTTCCAAGCTCTAAGTCCACATTTCCAACTCTTGCCAAACATTCTCATCATCTTTATCAAGAATGTCTAAAAACAAACTCAAGACCTTCCTCTGACCTTATTCAGAATCCTAACTTTCTGTCTGAATTACTAAATCTCCTTGGCGGTTTCCTTCCAGAGATCAGTGCTGGGGAGTGGAAGTGTTTGGAATAGAGCTAAGTTACAGCTCCTCCTTCCTTCGCTCTCCGCCATCATGGTCTGCTCTCCATTGGCTGCATTCCTGCCAACTTGGGTATTTATGATAAGATCAGGATCAATGAAGTGCATGGATCTCAGTGGAGTCATCATTCTGGAACTTAGAGATCAGCAGATTCTTAGCTAGGATGTGCATTTGTTATCACCTGTGTGGGAGTCTGTGGGAGTCCAGCTCTGACCTGCTCCCACCTGTCAAAGGGTTCTTAGGTGGAGGAGAGAGGAATGGGGAAATACTAGGTAGAAAGACAGACCTAGACAATGAGGAAAAAGACAGAGACACAGGATAGCTTTGGGAGGGCCCTTGGTCAATACTCAGCCACCCAGAACTTTATTCAAAAGGTTTTTTTTTTTTTATATATAATATGCCAGGGAGAGAGGCAAAAGATCCCCCCCTTGCAAGGTCAAAGCACACTGTATAGCCAAGTGTAGACCCTTCAACACCTGGTAACCACACCAGTGGCCAAATCATCCATTATGCAGCCCTGCTGGGTAAAGCAAGCCCAGATTCTCTGACCCTGAGTGAGGTCTCACTAGGAAGCCTCTGTGGGCCGGCACACACCTGATAAGTAGTGTAGTTGATTTCTATCTGTACTATAATAGACATAGAGATATTCTACAAATGCCAGAGAGAATTTTAAACTATGGAGGAATTAAAATTTATAAGAGGTAGTTTTAAACTTTATGAAGCCTATATCGTAAAGTGAGCATACAAATTTAAAAATAAATTTGCATAAAAAAATAAAACAGTGGTGCTAGAGAGATAGCTCAGCAGTTAAGAGCACTGACTGTTCTTCCAGAGGACCCGGGTTCTACTCCCAGCAACCACTTGGCAGCTCACAGCTGTCTGTGACTCCAGTTCTAGGGGACCCAACACCCATGGCAAAACACCAATGCATATGAAATAAAGATAAACAATTAAAAAATAAAATAAAACAGCTAAGCATGGCAGCACATGACTATAATCCAGCATTCTGGAAGCAAAGGCAGGGAGATGACAAATTCAAGTCCAGTCAGGGTCACAGAGTGAGACACTGTCTCCAAACAAACAAAAGAAATAAAGAATTATACAAGAACAGAGGTGCTATTTATACACAATGATCAAAAATAATATGTGAGACAGTGTCTTGCTGTGTACCCAGACTGACTTCAAACTCTTGATCCTTCTGATTCAACCTCTTGAATCAAGTGTGTGTGTGTACAAATTTGTTAAAGCAAATATTTGTAGCAACTTTGTTTCTCATAGACCCAAACAGGAAGTGAACATTTTAAAAACAACAGATGAATATATAAATAAACTGCTCCATCCTAAGGATGCATGGAAATGGCAGGTGGGCTTAGTGACTCCCTATAAGGCAGAAACAGGAAATCCCTAGAGCAGGCTGTTGAGAGAGACTAGCCACATTAGAGAGCTCTGGTTTTTTCTTTTTTTTTAATGGTTACAATAGACATTTATTTAAAGAGAGGCCTCTGCAGAGCAAATAATTCTTAAATTGTGATTCAAGTTGAAACTTCATAAAAACATGCTAAGAACAGGCACATCCACAGATCTCAACTACAAGATCACTTCTTCGTCCATTCTTCTTTCTCTTTTCTTTCCTGAATAACCTCTTTCAGATAGGGTTCAAGGTAGGATATGTTCTCCTCATATTTTGTCCACTGCTCCATAGACAAGATCTGATGCCTCATGGTCAGGTCCATAGCTCTCTTAATTTGAAACATTCTGTCATTATAAATATTCTCAGGAAGCCTTCTTATGGCTTCTTTCACGTCTTCAGTCTCGTATATTGTATCATCTCGCATTAACCCCAGTTTGTTGAATCCTGCAGCATTATAATACCATTTTCGAAAACCATCCAGGTACTTGCTTGACACTGCAACAGCAGGTCGGCCCGCCATTTTGACCTCGAGCTCTGGGTTTGATTGAGAGACTCTGCCTCAAAAAAAAAAAAAAAAAAAAAAAAAAAACAAAACAAAAAAAACTAAGGTGGAAGAGTGTAGTCGTATTTGCTCCACCCGTGACCTTGGGCTATATGGCCCAAAGGAGGTGGTGTTTCCTGCCATTGTATGTAACTTTTATAGGGAGTTGGAGAAGGGTCACATGTTCCCAGCATCAACCTTAGGCCTCCACATGTGCTTACCTGTGAGCATAATATACATGCACACTATATGCATTCAGATAAAAAGAAAAAGAGAGAAACAACAAACAACAACAAATTACTGCTACACACAACGGGGATAATTTCAAAAGCATTCTTCTGTGTTAAAGAGCTGGACTGCAGTTGACTACCTGTGTACTATATGATTTTGTTTTTACAGTATTTCAGAAAAAGTCAAAAGCATGGTGATAGCAAATCAAAATTAATCTGAAATGAGAGGCACAGGGAGAAGATTGATTGGATTGAAGCACAACAGAGATTTGAGGGCTCATGGAAATGTCCTGTATCTTGATTATGGAGGTGGTTATACAACTAATACCCTTAGTGCCAAAATGTATTGAAGTTTACATTTAGGTTGGAGAATCAAGTTATACCTTTGAGTAGATTTAAAAAAATAGTTAAGGAAAAACGATGTGTGACACATGCTTAGATTGAGAGGAGTCTAGGGTGCTCTGGGGCACCTAAAAAGTAGGTTGCTGCACAAATCAGAGGTTCCAAGGAAGACCTTCATGGGCTGAACCATGTAGTCCTAGCATACGTGGGAACAGGTTGGATGCACAGGGTTATGCAAAAGGAGAAAAGGTGTGCAGTATCAACGGCATGTACCGAAGCTCAGAGGCCAGGGCTAAGAGACCCTGGAGAAGTTTGTGACAGAAGGTAGAGGGAAGACTAGGGGGAAGAGACAGGCTGGGCAAGACAGGGGACCTCGTGTTTACTCGGGACTTTAACCTTTCTCACCATGAAATTAGATCATGTGACTTCTAGTTTTTAAGAGTGTCTTTGATGTGTGGAGAATGTACAGAAGGAGCATTGCGTGATAGAATCTGCCGTATGTTAGAGGAGCAGGAAGGCTAAGAGGGGTAGGTGGATTTCAGACATATTCAGGTCACAGAATTTCCTGCAGGACTAGAAAGGGAAGGATGGATAAGGAGTGGGCTTTCTTTTTTTCTTTTAAATGTTTATAGCTTGATAGCTGGGTGAAGATGGTGCCATTTTCTGAATTAAAGAATAAAGAAGTCGGGAGCAAAATCAATGGTTTAGTTTTGTACTTAGTTGTGAGGTGGATAGGGGGCATTCAGACTGTGTTTAGAGTCAGTTGGATATTTGGGTGTCTTAGGGTTTCTATTGCTGTGAAGAGACACCATGACCATGGCAACTCCTGTAAAGGAAAACATTTAGTTGGGGCTGGCTTATAGTTTCAGAGGTTTAGTTCATTATAGTCATGACAGAACATGGTGGCATGCAGGCAGACATGGTGCTAGAGAAGGAGCTGACAGTTCTACGTCTTGAGTTGAGGGAGACAGAAGTGAACCACCACACTAGGCCTAGCTTGGGCATAGGAGACCTCAAAGCCCACAGTGACACACTTCTTCCCACAAGGCCATACCTGCTCCAACAAAGCCACACTTCCTAATAGTGCCACTCCCTATGGGAGCCATTTTCTTTCAAATCAACACTGTGGGTATGCTGTTTAGAATGAAGGTCTAGGTTTCAGAACAGATTAACATCACATCTTCAAAATGTAGGTGGTAATTGAAGCCACAGAATTGTGACTGAGGAGATGGATAAGTAGAGTAAAGAGAGAAGGGGCCTATGGCAGAAGGGCAAGGTCAGAAGAAAATTAAGAGAGCGTGATATTATTAAATCCACTAGAAGGAGTGAGGGATCAACAGTATCAAATAGTGCTGCTTTATTGACTAACAAGATGATGGTTAATTAGTATGTATTTAATACGTTTTAGGATATACGCATAGAGTAAATGATGAATTACTTTAAAAGGGAAACAAAATGGATGGTTGGATGGCTTGTAAACAGAATAGTGCGTTGCGTGTGAGATGAGGGAACTCAAAGTTTTATACTATCTTGCTTTCTTCTTCCTTTGGACTTTCCTCCCTCATTAGAGACCTTTAGAACACTAAACATTAAAGAGTTTTGAGAAATCTGTGTAAATACATTCTGGGTGGAGAAGCTTACACAAGACAGTCCTTTATTTACAAACTATGAGCAAGAACATGCTTTTTGCAGTGCCGGCTTTGTGAAGACGATCCACCTTAATCTCCCCCTTCCCTTTGGTCTCTTTCATTCCCTCAGTGAGTGAGACTAAACTTGAAGAGATCAATGGGGAAAGTGTTTTGATCCCTCTACTTGAAGCAAAAGTATTTGTTGACCAGGTAAGGGGATCAGTCACTTAGTGGATCAGAAGTTGTTTTTAACTGAAATCCTAGTGCTTTCAAAGTCCTGGTCTATGAGAGAATGCTGGAATACAAGTCCATTCTCCACATGCTGTCTCCCCTGCCTTTTCCCTGTCCTATCTGCCCCCACCCCCCAAAAAAAGTAGAAAGCCAGATGATCAGCCAAGAACATTGGAATTACAATTAAAAATGCAACAGAATATCTTTTAAAGAAATCAAGTGAAGGCCATGGTTCTGTGATCTCAGATGAATTGCTGTGGGACCCTGACTAAATCATGCTTCTAATCAGTGGCAATCTATGCTGTCATTTCTCTGGTTCACATGAAGAGAAGGAAGAAATCCAGTTATCAGTCACCTCCCAACTCCAAATGTACACTAAAAGCAGCCCTGGTGCTGTGGATTGGACTCTGTAGGCATCTGCTCTCACAGTAAGAAGGATGCTAAGCTTTGTCTGTGGATGTTGGTGGTGGTGGTGGTGGGTGTTCCAGGGAGACATATCTTTGCTTCCTAGTTCCTGTGCTACGTTTTGTCATCCTCTGATTTTGATGAGGGGGTCTGCTACTAGTCAGTGTATGTTAGGGTCATCTACTTGTGCTCTATCTCAGATGTGCCCCCAAATACACAGTCCTTTAGAGACTAACAGTCATGACCTGGACCATTGATTGCCTTGCTGCAGTCCTAATGTTCACCTTGGTATGTTCTAGACCTCGTTCTGGCAGTGGCTCTGTGATTTCTACCACTCGTCGACCCTCCAATCCTGGTATACCTACACTTCAGGTTGTTTCCTGTAACTGTCCGTGAACACTGTGTGCTCCAGGTCTACCATGGTGGTTGTGCCCCAGTTCTCTCTGGGTGTGCATCTACCAGCTTTGGCTTTCCTGCTTCTTACAGCATTATTTCTTGCTACCTGGTGGCTATGGCTTGAGTGTTGGAACCAGTGTGACCACTAACCGGTGACCTGAAGCTATATTTCCCCTGATGAGGTCTTCACTCCACTCCAAAGAGGAGACACCCTTGCCCCCACTTTTTTCTTGTGTATTTCCATCAGATATACTGTTTCCTTTAAAATTCTTTTACATCTTGATGGTTACTCCTTTGTCATAAATACTTTTATATTAAACTTCTGCTCAATTTACTATATGGTTCCTGATTCTTTTTAGCATCCAGACTGATAACTGTATGCTATCTTTTCCTTAATGTAGCGCGCGCGCGCACGCGCGCGCGCGCGCGCACACACACACACACACACACACACACACACACACACACACACACACACACATCTGATTAATTTGATTACCTTTGATTTAAAACACCAACCAACCAAAGAAACGAAAACACAGAAACAAAAACACTTCCTCCAAAGCTAAACAACGGCTGCTCCAGAATGATCTTGGCTCCCTCCTACTTCCAATCTTATTTCCCACTTTTCCCTTAGTAACTCAAGTAAACAGTTTTATACCGTGCAGAAAGCCTAGACCTGGATTTGTTTTAGCTCTATTTTTTGTTACTAGACAATGGCTTTTCACTTATCCATCTAAATGAGGGGATAATAGTAACTGTGCTGCACACCTCACAGGGGTGTTGTAAACTAAATAATGAACATTTCAAGTTTTTGTCTCATCGTAAAATTTATTGCTCTGGGTTTAGATAGTATTTTCTACTTTTTTCCCCTATGAAAAATAATGAAAATTATTGTCAAGAATTCATCTACTTTCTGGATTGGAAAAAAGGGAATAAGACAGTAATTTCCTTTATAGCTCAAAATGCTACCTTATTTTATATTTTATTCTTTTAATTTATACCTTAGATTGCTGTAAAATTTTAAGGTACAGGTGAATGATTGTCTTTTCAAGATCTGGCCCTGGGGCAGTCATCTATTGCTTGCTAAACATATACATTTATACATAGGTGTGATTGTATCCAACTATTATTCATTCCCATCTTCATTGGTTGTACATATACAACCAATATGGAAGCCCTTTGTGAACTATAATAGATATAAATGAACTATCTTCAGAAAATAAACCAGAGAAGGAAAAACTTCTGAGATGGTAATTTCCAACTCGAATCCCTTGAGAAAAACTGGTCTTGTTTCACAAGCATTCATAAAAGCATTTAGAGGGCCCTAAGTCTGTAGGAAAAGGTGAAGAGCCCGCCGGCTTTGTAGAAAGAGGCAGATTTCTCCACTTGTTCCTGGACTGAATGCATCTTCATCAGGCATCAGGTTAGCCTGGCCATGTTTCATCAGCAGGTGGCTCATCTGAATTCCTCATTATCTCAGATAGAATGCTAAAGGGGAAAGCCAGTTCCAGGAGCACGTGAAACATGAATACAAAAGGCTTTTAAAACAACTTCCTTAGGGAGGAAAGATAGGATTCCTTCTTTTGAAACCGGGAGAGGAAGGCAGTGGTGAAGAGAAGTAGCCATTCGAGTCTTGCTCAGACGAAACTTTTATTAGTTAAACACTGCTATAGCTCCATGTATTTTTCAAAGACCTTTACAAATGTGTCCTCCTGGTGTAACAAGCTTCTGACCGGAGCCAGTTAGACTCATCTTTCCATTTTCTAGAAGAGAAAAAAAGAGTGCCAGAGAAGGGATCGCAATCACCTTCTGGGCTCTCAGGGTGTATCGAAGGTGGAAGGAGGTTTTAAGCCTTTGACACTGAGTTCTTAGCATAATTTCTTTGCAACGTGTTATTTCCTGTCTTGGCCAAATCTCTACAAATTGGTTAAAAGAATTCCTAATCTGAGAAACCAAGGCTAGAATCCTAAATAGAGGCTTCTCAGTGGGGAGGCTTGAGGTTTTATGAAAATTGCGATCCCTAGGCTTAGGGGGCTGCTGGGAGGAGCTGGCGAGACTTGTGGGCTTCAGAGAAGAAAGTCTCGGATTTGAAGGAGCCCTTCTTCAAGACTGCTGGGGGTTACAGCAATATCACTTTATAGAGGAAATTTCAAAGTGACGCTGGTGGGGTTGGCAGCTGAGGAAGTGGCTCAGCTCAGCTGTTGAGATTTTTGTCCAGTTTTCAAGTAGCCAGCCAATCTTTGTGCTCAAATTCTATTTTTCCCAGTGGAGAACCTGGCCAGTCTCCAATTCTTGACACTCTAATTTAAGTTACATATTTCTTTGCAATGTGAATCTATTTCAATATTGATGTAAGACTGCTGACTGGAGCATTATTACCAAATACCCGATAGGCACCTCAATAAATATTTATTAATGTTAATGATAAAAACGGTGTTCTTCAATATTTATGTTTGAAATATGAACTCTACCAAGACTGCAAAGGGGAAAACTTTCAGATAATTACATTTTTAGTTATAGCTAGTAACTTAGTTCCTGGAGTCTCAAGTTTTGTTAGCAATATGATTATGATATCTTTTTTAAATCTCAAGGTTATTGGCAAAGATTAGTCCTACCTTATAGATGGGGGAACATAAATAGGAGAAAGGGGGATTCGCAAAATGTCTCATGGTGTATTACATGAAGTAAGAAATGAAAGTTAAGGTCTTTGCTTCTAAATTTCGCTCAAGCAGTCTGGCTTTGGGAACTAAATTAAATGATAGCTCACATATATGAAACTGTCTTGCTTAACATTTGACTTTGAAAAGTGAGCTGTGAATCTGGGATATCTGGCAAGTAGAGGCTGGTCCCCTCCCCCATTAAACTTATTCTATGATCATTTACCCTTCATGAATCAGAGGGTAACATCATTTATTTATATTACTGCTATTTTTCTCTTTATATATACTCTCTATTTTTCAGCTTAACAGGTAGCAGAAATCAAGCCAGTATTTTGCTTGTTTAGTCTATAGACCCATAATTTTGAAAGCACAGCAGTTGAAGTTAGAATAGTTACTAGCACTTTCTTAGTCAAAGTAGAAAGTAACTCTGGCAATTATTTTAGAAATAAATTCAGTAGACATTTTAGAAACGATTCATATGTTTATTTTTGTAACTTCACATATGAATGAAATGAGTAACTAGTATATTTTTGTAACTTCACATATGAATGAAATGAGTATATATTTAAAAATAATAGAAATAAATGAAATTAATGAGTTTTGTACTTTTTTCTTTGTAAAAATTCTGTCACACAAAATGTATCCAAGTATTGGGTATTCCTATCGTTTATTTCAAACAGCATTTCTCCACAGGTGATGTGTAATTCACTTGTCTCAGAGACATCTGAGACCTTTATTAAAATTCAAGGGCTGGGGTCTTATCACCGATCTGCTGAGCACAGTTCTCAACACAGGCCAAACATCTGTGTTTTCCTAAGCTTCTAGGTGACTTAATGTTAGCAGATGGGGAAGTCAAACAGAACCAAGGAAGATAAGCAAGGACAGGTATGCTGCGCCGGTGGCTGAGTCAGGTCTTGGAGGTGATGGGGATTCATGATAGGTAGCGATGTAAATTAACTCTATTCAGAGGAGTCGCTTTTATAAATTATTTATCTAGGCAATTAGTCCCACTATCAAAGATACGTGAGACTAAACGTTCTGAGGACTGTAGACTTACATAGGACACTTTTGAAGGGTATCAGATACATATAATTTATTCTTTATCACCTTGACATTCACTGCTAGTTTTGGTGTGTGTGTGTGAACCCATATAAACAGTCCTTATTTTCCTTTTGTGGTTTATATAAAAATTAAAGTGTGGAGAAAGAAACTCGGGAACAAACTGACAATAGTGATAATTAGTTACAATCACAGAACCCCAGGCACAAAATACTTTTATGTTAAAATAAAAATGGAAAACATGATGAATCTTGGTCAAGGCCAGTATGCTTTTTTTTGGGGGGGGGGGGTTTGAGACAGGATTTCTATGTAACTTTGGTTGTCCTGCAACTCACTCTGTAGTCTAGGCTGGCCTGGAACTCACAGAGTTCCACCTGCCTTTGCTTCCTGAGTGCTGAGATTAAAGATGTGTACCACCACACCCTGTACCAGTTTGCTTTTAAAGAGCCTGTTTGGCTAAGTATTTGTACCAGATTCAGTATATTTTTCATAATATTATCTGCCTTCTGTTTAAATAAAAAGTTGTAGTTGTCAAGTTAGTTGAAATCAACAACTCCAAATGTGGCTCAATCCCACAAAGGGCTGTTGTTCTCCTTTACATCACAGCTAACACACAGTGTCAGAGGGAGGCTGGACCTTTGCTGGGTGCAGGCTTTCAGCCTTTTTTGGAAAACCATTCTACCACACTCTAAAGAATTCAGAGAGGAAGGGAGGGATGAAGGGAAGGTAGAGGGAGGGGAGGGGAGAGAGAGAGAGAGAGAGAGAGAGAGAGAGAGAGAGAGAGAGAGAGAGAGAGAGATTATATATGCTCATCAATTCCTCCCTCCTCCCATGGAGGTGGCATGCATCCTCTTCCCTGGCTTCCTGCTGCGGAGAAGCAGTCACAGAAACTGTGAAACCTGGGGAAGTGTGTGGAGGCTATGGCCCAATACTCCACTAACAAAGAAGAGAACAAGACAGGCGTGGTGGCTCATGTCTGCAACCCAGTACTTGGGGTGTGGGAGGAAGGCAAAATCACGCCAACCTGGACTTCAAAGTGAAACTCTGTCTTAAAAAAAACAAAACAAAACCAAGCGTTGAAGATGTAACTCCATGATAATAAAGTACTTAAAGGGGTTTCCAGTACTGTGGTTCCCTCTCTAGCAAAAAAAAAAAAAAAAAGAGCCAGCTTCCACTGGAATGGAGTATTCTTCAGGATCACTCACAAATGTATTACTAGGAAGTAAGGGCTGCTTAAATAAATAATCTGGCATGAGTATTTCACAATTATGTATGTTCTTTTCAGTCAGGCATCCAGGACTGCTGTCTTTAAAGTGGCAGAAACTGATCAAACTTTTTATTTATTTTTTTAATATAACAACTTGCTATGTATCCCTGGCTAGTCTCAGACTTTTGCTACCCCTGCCTTAGCCTCTCCATAGCCTCACCAGTACTGGGATTACAGGCGTTCACCACCCTTCCTGACTGCACTCCAGGAAGAAGCACCCTTTTCCTTTCTCCCCACTTTTTTCTTACCGTTACTCTGTTCTTGCCCTTTAGATCTTATCAATAGGGTTTTTTTGTTTGTTTGTTTGTTTTTTGACAGGGCTGTCTATTCTTTTCCATCTCTAGCAGAGCCTCTGCTGCTGCTGATGTGAGCTGCCTAGAGGACTCTGAGTCTGGGCTTCCTCACAGGTAGCTGGCTCTCTCTGTACACCTCTACATACACAAATGTTTACTATGTCACCTGATCGCCCTATGTACATAGCCATAAGTTTCTCCAGTCCTGTCCGGCCCTGCTGTTGGGATGAATCTCTTCCCACCCCCATCCAGCAGCTGCTTGGTTCCAAGAAAACACACAGAGGCTTATACTATTCACAAAGTGCATGGCCTATGGGTCAGGCTTCCTGTTTGCTATCTCTTTTAACTCATTTCTATTAATCTATATGTTGTCGCGTGGCTGTGACATCACTGGTCTGCTGGCATCTTGTTGCTCCTTGGGCAGCGGGCTGGCGTCTCCCTAACTCCACCCTTCTCCCTCTTGTCTTCAGGTCTAATGTACCACCTAGCCTTATCCTGCCCTGCCATAGGCCAATGCAGCTTTATTTATCAACCAATAAGAGCAACACATATTCACAGTGTGCAGAAAGACATCCCACAGCAACTGTATGCCCTTCATTCTAGCCAGAGAAGATTTCACAAATAAAAAAGACAGGAAGAATGTTAAACAAATAATATGCAAATCTTTTGGTATGACTATGTCTCCTATGATATTTGGGACAAAAAACACTTAAAAAATTTGTTGAAGTTAATTGTCTATTTTTTTTTATTTTGCTATCCTACCTATAGGGGATGGGACAATGCAGACAGGAGAGGCTTTTAGCTGCTAATTATTTATTTTTATTTTATGTGTATAAGTGTCTGCATGTATGTATGTGTTTCATGCCCATGCTCTGTGCTTGTGGATGCCGGAAGAGGGCTGGAATTGAAATTACAGATGATTGTGAGCCACCATGAGGGTGCTGGGACTTTTAGGTCCTCTGCAAGAGCAGCAAGTGCTCTTAACCCTGAGTCATAGCTCCAGCACCTATTTATTTGTTTTGTATACTGATCATAAGAGATCAGACAGACATTTGATACAGGCTTCAGGGACAGAAACACTGGGAGTTGTGTAGTGAGGCTGGGAAAGAAGAGAAATTGTATTCAAGGTCAGTTGGCGATATTAGAGAAATAGATAGCTAGATAGCTTTGATGGGTCTTGTTGGAGAGAGAGAGAGAGAGAGAGAGAGAGAGAGAGAGAGAGAGAGAGAGAGAGAGAGAGAGAGAGAAACTTGTGGTTTGAATGATAATGATAATGTCCCCAAGTTTTAGGCTGCAGAATCTTGCTGGAGCGGGCAGGCTTTGAGAGGTAATAGCCATGTCCCACTTCCAATCTGTTCTCTGTTTCCTGCGTGTGGTTGAGTGTTATTACTCAGCTTACTGCTTCTGCTGACCTGCCTTCCCTACTGTTATAGACACTAGCTCTCTGGAACCATAAACCAAAATAAACTCCTCATTAAGTGAGTCCTGGTGATGCTATCTTATGACAGCAACAGAAGAGTAATCAATACAGTGGTGGAAGAGGAGTGAGCAGGCACAGGAGAGTACTCCCGTAGTCTTTCATTTTAGAGACAATAGCGCTGAATACACTCTCCACCAGCCAGCCTTAGCCTCCCGAGTGATGGGATTACAGGTGTGAGGGGTGACTCTTGACTCTTGGAGTCTCACAGTGGCAGGAATCCTGGCCCACTGATGCCTCTTATCCCTTTATCCACACCTCTGGAGATCACACTCCTTTCCCCTGAGCTCTGTTGGAAATTCTTTCTCAGCTTGTGAACCTTGCTGGGAACGTAAAGGTGGGGAGCCTTTAGTGCAATAAAAAGGCACTTTGATGGTATGTGTTCTTTGAATTTTTTAGAAATTACAAATGACTTTCCCATAGAAACCTGGGCTTAAGGGATAGCTGTGTTCTATGGAAAAGATTCTACAGGAAGCCCCTTGGAAGATTATTAAAGCCAGATTCCCAAGATTTTGTAGACGTAGGATGAAGCTCTGGATTCCACATTTGTTTGTTAAAAGCTCCCAGAATCACTCTTTGGAAAAATAATTTTGACAAAGTTTAGCATATTATCGTGCTTTACAGAAATATTTTCTGGTATTGTATTAGCAAATTGTAATGCCTAACAATAATATTAGTAATAACAGAAGTATGAGCACAGTGTAAGTTTAATTAGTGTCTTAGTTACTGTTCTATTGCTGTGAAAAGACGTCATACCAAGACAGCTTATATGAGAAAGCATTTAGGGGCTGAAGAGATGGCTCAGCGGTTAAGAGCAATGACTGCTCTTCCAGAGGCCTCAGGTTCAATTCCCAGCATCCACATGGCAGTTCACAGCTGTCTGTAACCCCAGTTCCAGGGTCTCTGACACCCTCACACAGAATATATACAGGCAAAACACCAGTGTACATTAAATAAATAGATAAATCTTTAGAAAAAAAAAGAAAGCATTTAATTGGGGGCTTGCTTACAGTTTCAGAGCATGAGTCCATCCATGGTCATCATGGCCAGGAGCATGGCACACATGGTGTAGGAACAGTAGCTGAGAGCTTGTATCTGATCCACAGGATGGAGTCAGAGCAAGAGGAAGGCTTTTCCTGGTGTGAGCTTTTGAAACTGAAAAGCCCATCCCCAATGACACACCTCCTTCAACAAGGCCACACCTCCTCATCCTTCCCAAACACTTTACCAACTGTCAGCCAAGCATTCAAATGTACAAGCCTATGGGGGTATTCTCATTCAAATACTCACAATTAACATTAATAAGTAGGAGGGGCCTTTCATTTGTATATACTTATTTTCAAACTAAAATTTAGTTGCAAAATTCAATCTATATACTTAGAGAAGACTTTCGGACCCCAGTCCCTTCCCACATTAGAGCCATGACTAATAAAAGGGCCATTTAGTGGCTAATGAAGTTTGTACTCAAACCAAGCTCATTGAAATTCTGGAGTTTCATTTTCCATTTTACTACCTTGAAGCACTAGTTTTAGGAAGTGGCAGGAATGGTCCCTTTTCTGAAATTACCACAGCCAACATAGCTGTGATTTCCCCATTTCTGAATCAATCAGCAAGGACACGAGCTGGTTCTGTTATGTGGGAATGATTCTGGAGTCTGCTATCAAGACTTCGCAAGGTATTTGGTACTCAATCATTTGCTATTCAGTCATTTAAAGAACAAGTCAAGATTTACTTATTAAGTCCCAGCTAGGACTAAGGCACTATGCCGAGGAATCTAAGATTAGTCAGACTGGATTTTTTGTCTTTTCAAGGCTTGCTGTGTAATAGGGCTTTAATTAAGGTGTTTTTTTGAGATTTATAAAGACCATCCCATCATGATCCCAATCTCAAGGTTCTTATAGCCTATTAGAGGAAACTGCCAGCACCGCTCCATGTACAGGCTTGGGGAGCTAAGGCAAGTGTTTAGAAAATGGAATAATGGAAGGTGGTAGCCGAGTTGCCAGGCTCTGTCTGCCCCTGCTATAAGAGGAAGAAAACTGTGGCTCAGTTCAGCACCCTCTGCTTCCCACCCGTCCCAGCTCTGCATGCTCTGGAATCAACAGACAATGGTTAATACAGAAGGTAACCGATTAGATTCATTTTCACAGCCCTGTCATCTGCAACCCAGCAGCTTTAGGAAGGACAGACGGAGCCTGCCCCTGTACTTGTCCTTCTGTCAGGAGGTAGAGACGAAGGCGATGGCAAACTCAGAGAGATTTCAGTTAGCTTACACAGTGGTGGGTCCACATGAAAATTCTACTGGATAGCTGATTCATTTCATGATGAAAAGAACGTGGCAGTACAAGCCGAACAACAAAGAAAAGCTCAGGTCTGAGCTGAGTGCTGGTAAACTAACAGTAATTTCTCAAGTCCTTCTATTACCACAGCTCTAAATCTTGTCGTGCTCTTCAGTCCCATCACCCATCTTCCTCCAGGGTCATGAAAGATTCATTTTATTGTCTTAATATCAAACGGATATTTTTACTGTAAGTCTTTTCAAACTTTCAGAGGCAGATTTCATTTCAATGGTTTGAATTGATGTTTTTTTTTTTTGTTTTTTTTTTTTTTTTTTTTACCAGCGCTTTTCTAACTTCTTATTCTGAGTACTTCGACAGAACAGGGAATTTAAAACATGATTTATAAACCAAATAATTTATATGACATTCACATTACTTAATAAATTTTGCAAGGGGCAAATTGAAAGCATGCTTTTCTTATTTTTGTATGTGTATGTGTGTGCATGTGTGCATGCATTTTTGCATGAGTGTGGGCTCACTGTGTGCAGGCACATGAACATGTGGAAGTTGGAGGCTGAAATTTGTTGTCTTCTTTGATTGCTCTCTGCTCTGTTTACTGAGGTGTAGTGTCTCTCTTTGAACTTTTATTCTTCTCTCATACATTATAACCAAATTGCAGTTTCCCTCCCTCCACTTCTCTCCTTCCCTCTTCCCCAGATCCACTCCTCCTCTGCTTCCCTTCAAAAGAAAGGAAAAAAAAAAGAGCAGGCCTCCCAGGAATGAATATCCACCAAGCATGGAGGTGTGGTCTCTGGTTGAACCCAGGAGCTCACCCTAGTCTTTGGGAGTGCTCTTGCTATGGGCACCCATATTTCTACCTCAGAGGCTGGGATAACAAGTGGGCTTCCATGGCCTTCCAGCTTTTAGGTTGGTGTTGGGGATCCAAACCTTAGTCCTCACATTTGCTCAGTAAGTGCTTTACCCACTGAGCCATATCCCTAGCCTCCAAGCTTAGATTTGTAATTAAAAAAATTTCCTAAGCCATGACTAGATTAAAATCTCTAACCTGACACCTTACATTATAATGCATTAATGACAGCAATCTATATAACTTGACCCTATCTTTAAAATAGATATAAGAACACACTTTGGGTGAATAATGGTATAATAAATATTGATTATATTTATTAATATGATAAATCTGTCTGTCCATTTGTCCATCCATCCATCCATCCATCCATCCATCCATCCATCCATCCATTTCAACAGATGTTTATTAAGCACCCTCTATGTATCAGGTATCATTCTAGGTAGTGGGTTTTCAACAACCCTAAGTAGAGACACAGCCTCACTCATAAAATAATGATAAAAATAGACACCATCCTAGTCCATAGGCTTACATTCCAGTGTAGACAATGAACAAAATAAATAAGCAAAACATACAGTATTGAGATGGAGACAAGTAATATGGAGAAGGGGGGAAGTTTCTGGGAGAAGGAGGGGGTTAATATTTGAATACAATGGTCAAAGAAGACTTCAATGAGGAAGTGATATTTGAACAAAGATAAAAAGCAGCAAAGGAGTAAGTCATGCCAACATATCTAGTGAAAGGTGTTCTAAGAAGAGGAACCAGAGAGTAGAAGGGCTCAGAGGTGTGTGACTGCACGGTCTTTTTAAACTGAACCGTAAGAAAGCCACTGAGGCAGGAGCAACAATGAAGGGAAGGGTACAGGTGAGGAGGTTCGATATGTCATAGGACCAGATCACACAGGTCATGGTAAGGGGTGTGCCATTTCCAACGAGAGAGGAGAGTTACTGGACATGATCAGGCAGAGACATAACACTAGTTGATTCGTGTTTTAAAATAATCGCTATGTCTCTTTCGTTGATCAAGTTCATCAGCTAAGAGTGGGGTTAAGCAGGAGGGAGACTGAAAAGAGATTATGCTGCAGTTGCCTAGGACAGTGGAACTTGATTTGACTGGAGAACACATCACGCCTGTCAGACAGCATGAAGCACCCACTGGGAGGTGGTGGTCATGAACTTAAGGTGAGATTGGTCAGCTACCTGGAGCAGACGGAGTAAGATTCAGCTAAAGCAAAGGTTTCAACGGTGGTTGAAAGAAGAGAGGGTGAACAAGAGGACAGAGGGTCCCGTGGGGAAGTGAACCAGGGGTAGACTCTGGCACTGAGGCTGCTGGATAAGAGGGAGATGAGCATTGAAAAGCTGGCAGGTTCAATGGACTGAAGGTGTCATGCTGCAGGGCTGTGGGGTATGTGGCAGAGGAAGCTGGTTAAAAAGTGATTATTGAAATTCAGATTATGGTATAAAACTGGTTGATTTAGAGATTCGGGTGCTCAATCTGATTTATTAATAAAAACTGTATCATAGCAAAAATCCATCTTTACAAGATTATTTAGTTTAGATTGGTTAAAACAACAACAACTACACAAATCCACCAAACAACTCCAAACAAATAAAACTTGGAATCAAAGAAACAAACACAGTAAAACTGGGTGAAGATCAAGGGAACAATGTATCTCCTATGCTGTTAAAAATACTCAATAACCCCCCTCCCCTGAGAATCCCATTCATACATTCCATTGAACTAGGCACTGGCTGTACAGCAGGAAAACATTATCCCATTCATACATTCCATTGTACTAGGCACTGGCTGTACAGAAGGAAAACATTTTTGTGAATGATAGCACAGACATTGTTACAATTAAACAAAACCACAAGACTACCTAATAAATGTTTACCACTGGAACATTCTGCTCATGAAATCTAGGTTTCTTCTCTGCTTTTAAAACACAAGTCTTTAGATTCCACAGACATCGAGGTGGGGAACAGGACACCACACCATCCTCAGGAGGAAATACATGGAGTGGAGGCTGCACTGGGGGTCCCTATCCGGGTTTGGGGTTCAGGACATCATGTGATTCCTGGGTAGTGTAATGGGTGGGGTGGTTGGTAGGCACACATGGAGTCCCTGTCTGCCATTCATTAGGGTCACAGGATACCATGCAATCCCCTGGCATCATAGTGAGTGAGGTTGTTAGCAGGCAAGTGGACAGGTGAGTTCTGCTGTGGGATGTTCTGTATGTTAAATGTGTTGCTCTGATTGGTTAATAAATAAAACACTGGCCAGTAGCCAGGCAGCAAGTATAGGCGGGACAAGGAGAGATAATAATTCTGGGAGGTGGAAGGCTGAGACGGACAGACACTCCCAGCCGCTGCCATGACAAGCGAGATGTAAGATACTGGTAAGCCACGAGCCACGTGGCAAAGTATAGACTAATAGAAATGGGTTAATTTAAGATAGAAGAACTAGATAACAAGAGGCCTGCCACGGCCATACAGTTTGTAAGCAATATAAGTCTCTGTGTGTTTACTTGGTTGGGTCTGAGCAGCTGCAGGACTGGTGAGTGAGAGAGATTTGTCCTGACCATGGGCCAGGCAGAACCAGAAAAACTCTAGCTATAGAGAGTTCTGTGCCATCAACTCTTGACTGGATTCTTAAGAACTATTTTTAATGGACTGGTCATATTATAGGTAGTGTTTTTCAAGTCTAGGGATATAATGGGGGAAGACAGACAAATTTCCCAATATTTGTGATGGTAGTGTGGTAGAACAGTCATTCTTTATCTTGCAGAAGAGGAGATTGATGCTTTGGGATGATAACTTACAAATATCATTGCTGTGGATATCGCTCTGTATAAATAAACACTGATTGGCCGGTAGCCAGACAGGAAGTATAGGCGGGACTAACAGAGAGGAGAATTGAGGAAACAGGAAGGCTGAGGAGGGACAGCCTGGAGCCGCTGCCAGGACAAGGAAGATGTAAAGTACCGGTAAGCCACGAGCCACGTGGCAAAGTAAAGATTAATAGAAATGGGCTAAATATAAGAGTAAGAGCTAGACAATGATAGGCCTGAGCTAATGGCCAAGCAGTTTAAATAATGTAAGAGTCTGTGTGTTTATTTTATAAGTGGGTTCCAGGACTGGCGGGACTTGGAGGGAGCTGGAGAGAAATTCTCCAGCTACATATCATCAGTGATTAAATTTGAATTTGAATTCACAGGCTCATGCTCTCTTTTCACCATAGAGCATTTAGAGTGATTTATGGAAGAGGCTGTTCAACAGAGGGGCAAGCACCATCACTGTCTATGGTCAAACAAACTGGTGGATCATAAATCAGGGGTGGCACTGAAAGGGAATGAGCCTCAAAAAGAAGGTTGAAGTAGACACCTTTAAAGATACCTCTCATTGTGTGATTCAAAGGAGGAAGACGAGCCCTGTGGGAGAATCAACATGGTCAATGTCATAGTGTGTGGGATGACACCAAGGGAGAACCGCAGGGACACAGATGTAGAATATCTGAAATAATTGATGGTCCCCAGAATAGAGCAGAGGAACTCCCAGTTTAAAGATGACAGGGTTTGGCCCTGCTGGATTAGACGTTCCTCTTCCTTGTCCTATGCTGGCTGACTGCACAATAAAAGTTAGTAAGGGCTTTAAAAGAAGCAGGAAAGAAGGAACCTATAACTCCTTGGAAAATTATCCTGTGTGATTTTTGCCTTTATTCCAGTGAATAGTACTGGTTTATTTCCTGTTTTGTTTTGTTTTGTTTTTTTTCCATTCAGGTTTGGTTCTATGATCAGATAGCTAGTGCTTAGTTTATGCTCTCATTGAACTCCCTTTCCAGATTTCAAGTAACTTCCTGACCTGTGTTCTTCCTCTGACATGCTTATCCCAGTCCTACTTTATAATGCTTATGCCCAAAAGTGTCTGACCAATTCATTCTGTCTGGTCCTTCTCTGAAGGATTCAGATTTCTCATCTACTAGCTTGCCCTGTCTTTCTCGGTACTGTTTCAAGAGGAAATAACAGCAACATTAATAGTGATAGTAACTACAAAAACAGCACACTAAGAACAAATTTGGCCGTAGAGACAGGTACTCTGATACCTGTTTCACATGATCTTATTCTACTCTTGTGTCTGCAGGAGAAAAAGAATATGATTACCTGCACCTTGCAAAGCAGGAACTTGAGGCATGAATCACTAAATAACTTATCTAAGACCACCCACCCAGTGAGTGTTGGGGCTGGTGAGACTGCTCAGTGGCTAAGGGCACTTGCAACCAGGTCTGAGGACATGAGTTCAACCCCAGGTCCTCCTATTCAGGAAGGAGAGAACCAACTTCTGCTAGATTTCTGTTGTCCTCTGACCTCCACACTCATGCTGTAGGACGTTCATGCCTCCCCATAAGAAAAGAAATAAATGTAGTAAAAAAATTAAGGATTAACAAATGAACAAACAAAAAGATTCACCAAGGATTTTTGAACTCGTATTCCAAACTCCATTTCCCATTTTATGAAGTGTAGCTGAGAAGTGAGAGGGGGAATTGTAGCTAAATGTGTGCTTCTTCTTGGCCTGGTTTCCCCAGCAGCCTTATTTGATCTTTGTATGTTTAAAAATATACAAAAATTATTTGACACTCTTGCTATTGAGACAAAGATCTATGTCCTTTCTTTTTGAACCTGGACTGATCTTAGTCACGAGTGTCCAACACTGCTAAGAGCAGTATTGTGTGACGTCTAGTAGTGTCAGAGGTGACGCAGCCCACATCTGGGAACACTTGATCTTGGACCCCAGTAACATGACTATGAAGAAGCCAAGCGTCATATGGCAGGACCCCAGCTGACGCCAAGCCAGCTGACAGGGTCACCTGGAAGGTGTGGAGTGAGCAAACCGTCTAGTCCCTAACCTGTTCATTTCACCACCTGATTTCTCTTGCTGTGGAGATAAGCTCTCCCACCAAATTTTGGTTTTGTTTAGACCGAATTTCAGGTTTATGAATGAAATAAATAATAGTTGTTTTTAGCCACTAACTTTGAGGTGGTAGCTATACACAACAAATAACTGGGAATGTCTGTGGTCTTGGCATCCTTATATCCATCTTACATATAATGGCACCAAAGGTTAAGTTATTTGTTCCAGGTCATGTTATTTTTGTATTTCTATTCATTGTTGCTGCTTCAAAATTTAGTTAATGCAGGAGGATATTATAAAAATTGATCAGGGTATTATTATGGCAGCCTTGGTTTAGGAACATCTCATCAAGGCTGACTGCAAAGGAGATGTGCACTCACAATATCTATTCAGCAGAAAGGAGATACTACATTTCATGCATTTCTAAGAAAAAAGGAAGCAAAGGACTTTTATTGGAAAACCTATGCCTGCTACTGAGACATCAGAGAACTAAGCTTTCAGATTAAGAGACAATGAGGATACTAGATTACCAGGCATAGAATAGCAAAAAAGTTACATTTTCATAATTCTGTTATATATAATTAATTGTATATTTTATAAATAATGATAACTTTTATGTGATTATATTTAAATTTGTAATCTTGGCACTATGTGAAGGAGAAAACTCTCTCTCTAGAATCTGAATAGTTAATTTAGTATTTGGTCAGATTTGCAATGCTAATTTATTCTACTCATGTGGAACACACTCATATACATACTCACACAAGAAATATAACAAACTACCACCACCACCACAAACCTAAAGCAGGGAGTTTAATTTAAAGAGTTTCAGAGTAGTGCTGCTGGAGACTTAAGCTGCAAAAGCAAATCCTTGCTTCAGAAGATTCAGAATAACTAAAAGAACTCTATTCCAATCCAGACCAACCGTAATTATAGGACAGCATTGAGGGTTATATGCCACAGGATGTAAGATCCTTGATTATTTCAGTGATATCAAAATGTGTATAATTGTTTTCATCTTAGAGCATACAACGTAGACTAATTTAGATGTGAGAACCTGGAAATGGAAACTCAGCAGGTATTTACTGACCAAAGAATCATTGACCGCTGTGTTAGGTGCAATATTAAGTGAGTTACCAAATGGGGTACAAGAATGGATATGAGTGTACGTTGGTTGCCATTAACAGCTGTTTATGTTCCCTAGGGCTTTTGTAACCAACACCATAAGTCTGGTGACTTAAAACAGCATAAATCTATTCTTTCTGATCTGGAGTCCAAAAGTCAGAAATCCAGGTGTTGCAAATGTCATGATCCCTTTCATAGTGAGTCTTTTCTTGTGTTTATTCATTTCTGATTACTCAGATATTCTTCGGTTTATACTTTAAGTATTTCTGTTTATTCAGTTGCCACTAGAGTTTGTGTTCATATTCACATAGCATTTCTCTCTTCTTATAACAATTCTAGTTATACTGAAGTAAATCTTCCTCTAAGAACCTCCACTTGATCACTTCTCAAAGGTCCTGTGGTAGTTGATATTGTCAACTTGACATGATCTAGAATTATCTGGGAGACAAACATCTGTGTATGTCTGTGAGGGGGTGTCTAGACTGGGTTAACTAAGGGAGGAAGAAGCACCATAACTGTGAGCAGTTCCATTCCATGGGCTGGGGTCACAGACCAAACAAAAAGGAGGATGTGAATGGAATGCTAGCATTTATTGCTGTCTGTTTCCTGACTGCAGATACAGTGTGACCACCTGCCTCATGATCCTATTGCCATGATTTCTCAGCTGTGATGGACAGCACTGGAACACAATTCTATTTCCAGATAAAGTTGTAGGTACTGAGGATTAGGACTTCAATATATATTTTTTGATTTATACCATTCAACTCATAACACACTGTGTTAGTCCATTGTCTATGTACTGTATACAGTATAGTTCCTATACTGTAACTATAGTATACTATAACAGAATATCACAGACTAGATAGTTTATTTGCCTTATGGTTCTGGAATCTGGAAAATCCAGGAGCATGGTGCTAACATATGGCGGTGGACTCTGTGCTATCCCATGACATGGTAGAAGGGCAAGTGAGGAATCATGAGAGAGACAGAAGTGGAGGAAACTTGCTCTTAGTAACAAACCCCCTTTGATAATAATATCAGTCCCTTCATTAATCCACTACTCTCATGACCTGTCAGCTTTTAAAACTCTCACCTCTTAATACTATGATAAGGTAATTAAGTTTCAGCATGAGTTTTGGAAAGACTATTTAAACCATTGCACACACCATAACTATTATGTGTGACATGACTCATTTCTACTTTCCCAGGGTCATCTCTCGCTTCTTACCTCCTATGCTCACACTTCTACTTCTCTGAAACCCATAATCTTGACCTATGTAGAATGCCCGAGTCACATAGGCTAAGGCTACAGGAGACTTTACAGCTCAGCTCAGGTATCATTTTCTTTAGGTGCCTGTCCTGAATCCCCAGGTCTGATTAGGGGCTTCTGTCTTAGGTCTGTTGAAACACCAATTGTGCAGCATTGTCTTTACCAGTTTCTCTGGGTCTTTATCACCTACACTGGACTGTGATGTAGTTGAAGGCAGAGCCTTCGGGTCCTATCATCATGTTCTCCCTGCTTAACACAAGGGTTAGTACTTGGTAGACACCCAACAAATGTTTAGTGTGACTATGAGTGTTGTGAAGGAAATTTGACAGAATGTAGAGGCCAATATATTTAGGAAGTGAAATATTGCTTGAGATGGTGTATGTGGCTGACAAAGGAAGACAGTTCCAGGGAAAGTATTTTGAATCTAAGTTGAAGGGATCATGGAAAAAAATACATGATAGAGAATGCACTGTGGTAAACCCTTTAAGGGGTATGTTTTAGCTTTATGTTCCTAGTTCTTAGTATTGTGCCTGAAATTAAAATGATAATAGATTCATCTTCTCTAGCTACAGTACATAGTGAATGTTTCCATGTCTCTATGATGGTGTTTCTACTGATTAAGTTAAGAGACAATAGAGAGGGGATGGCAGATGGCTAATTGGTGAAGAGCACTTGCTGCCCTTCCAGAGCACCTGAATTTGTTTCCTACTGTCCGTCAGGCAGCGCATAACTGCCTATAACTCCAGCTCCAAGGGATCTGACATCCCCTTCTGGCTTCTGTGGGCACCTGCATAAACACAGCAGGGGACACACACACTCACACACACACTCACACACAAACAAATCTTAAAGGAGGAGAGGCTTGAAGGCGAGGAAGATAAAGTCTTCAACTTTATGATAATTTGAAAATGAGAACAGTATCTAATGAGGAGACTTCAGCAGCTAGGTCTATGAGTTTAGAGCTTTTTAGAATTGTGTCTTAGTTACTTTGCTATTGCTGTAACAAAAAACCATGACCAAGGCAACTTACAAAATAAAGCATTTGATTGGAGTCTTTCTTAAGTGTCAGAGGGTGAGTCCATGACCATAATGGCAAGGAGCATGGCAGCAGGAGGCAGGTGGCTGGAGCAGTAGTTGAGAACTTGCATGTTGAGACAACAACCATGAGACATACCCCCGGAGACATACCTCTTCCAACAAGGCCACACCTCTTAGTGCTTCTCAACCAGCTCCACCATCTTTGGATCAAGCATTCAAGCATATGAGCGTACAAAGGCCATTCTCATTCACATCACCACAACTAGAAGGTCACAAAAAGCTATTTGGGGATGGTCAACATGGAAGACACAGAAGCAGATTAGTTTTTGCAGGAACTGAATATACAGTAAAATCGTAGCGAATGTGAGGCAATAGTTGAGTCAGTGAAGGAAATGAAGAGGCAGTCACAGAAGTGTCATAGAATTCAAGAGAGGAAATAATTGAAATATCATTAACTGCTTCGAGTTATAAAAAGATAGAGAATAGTGAGAAAAAATTCATTAGTTGAAGCCTCAGATGTAGTCGCCTTCCAAGAGAAAGAACTCAGTGGCGTACAGGCAGAACAAATCTACTCTCATGTGTTTAACATGGGATTGGGTGGCAGTTCAGTCACAAGAACAGGTATTATGTACAGACCATGTTTAGTAAAAGAAGAAGAGAAATTGAATAGAAGTTTGGAAAGTCAGTAGCATCAACAACTTACTGATGTACTTTTGAGCATGAGGTATATTTTGATAAGTTTAGTATTTAATAGCTTGAATATTTAGTTTTCAATTCATGGTAAAGTTGAAACAGTGAAGGCAGTTAAGTTACAGGGCCAGAGAAATTATATGGCTTTGACTTAAAAGAGTGTGCTTCTAGATCTAGAGCCTGGCTGCCTAGCATTAGGAAAGGGGAGTGGAGGTGAAGGGATCATGGGAAGTGTATGCAGTGGAGCACAAATTGTTCAGTTAGGGAGAAGGATCATATTTGGGAACAGGAGTTGCTCTACTTTTGTGCCATTGTGACAATTTCTCAAGGACATGATTTAAGGGGAGAAATTATATTTTGGTTCATGGTTTCTGTCTATCAAGATAAGGAAGGTGTAGCAGATCAGCTTAGTTCATAGTGGTGGGAGCATACGATTGAGGCTGTTCATATCATGGTAGACTAAATTGTAGAGAACCAGTCAGACAGTGCCCAGAGATAGCATATTCTAAGGATTCCCCCATCCCCAGTACTTAATTCCTTCTTCTAGGCCCTATCTTCCAAAATTTATAGAACTTCTCCAAATAGCACTACTAGCTGGAGTTATATGCTCAAAACATGAACTTGTGGAAGACATTTCAGATTCAAACCCTAACAGTCACTTCTGGTCATGTGAAAAACACATGAGAAACAATGGTTTAGGGAAGAAGAGGTTGATTTTGGCTCACAGTTTCAGAAGTGTCAGTCCATGGTCACTTGACTTCATTGGTGGTAAGGCAGAGCATCATCCTGGAGACAGAGCATATGACAGGTAGCAGTTCACCTCATGGCAGCTGAAAAACAGGAAGTAGAAGGCAAGCCTATATTGGTCCTCCTTCTGCTTTTGTTTGATATGGCCTCCGAGCCATTGGACAGTGCTGCCCACATTAATGGAGGTCTTCCCCTTACTTCATGTGCCACTTGCCTCTCCCCTCTCTAAACACCCTTTCAAACATTTCCCAAGCTATGATTTCCTAATCTCCTATGCATCTCTCAGCCTAATCACCAGTGGTCAACCAAAATTAGCCACAGGAAGTAGGAACCAAGCTTCTGCATTCTGAACCAAGCTAAGGTTCAGAAAGGAAGCTTGGGACTTCTGAGTCCTAGTGAAAACCCATCTGAACTGTTTGAAAGAGCTGTAGTGTTAGTTTCCCATTTCTTCAGGCTGTAAGGAATCCCAGGTCACCATTGCTGTTCTCCAGCACAGTACTGCTTTCTATACAGGAATTATTGTCACTTTACTCAAGGGTGTTGCTGATCAGAGAGTTGAATAGCATCCATTCTGGGGAAGTAGTTTTCTTCTCCGACAATTTCTAGAACCAATTTGGCTGTTTTGCAAATAGGGATGGAGAAATGTAGATCCTAGTTGTTGCTTCCCCAGGGTCATCATTAGCCAGACCAGCTGGCTAACAAGCTAACAAGCCTGTGGCTATAGAAGCCAACCTCACTGAAGAAAGATGGATTATACAGATAAGCCTCTTTTCAACTTCATTTGCTGAAATGATGCCTTGGCCCTTTGAATTAGTTCTTGCAGAAATATCAGATTGGATCATTTAATCTTCTCAGTCAATACCTTATCACAGTTTGCTTAAATGTCCTCTCCTATGTGACTTGTTTGGGTCTGCCGAGACAGTGGTGCATACTGTGGTTCCTACATGTGAAGGATTTTGCACTGTGGATATTCAATATGCCCCACTTTCTACCTGTAGAATAAATCACAACACAGTTCCCGAGATGGAGAAAAAATGGTCTGCAGTGCTGGGCATCCCTTTACTGAAGGAGTTCAGAATGCTGAGACAAATAGCAAGTTGGGAGTTTGATGGAAAAGTATTTATCTGTATGCAAATATTGATTTTCTTTTCCAAAAATATTTTTTCTCTTTCACTGAAGTTTGAAGCTATGCCTCATGTGACAGAGATGAATATGTATGTAGTATGCATGTCCATGTTTATTATACACGTGTCAGAATTCAATTCACCATACTTAGAAAACACATACACAAAGACAACAGATGCCAGAGTTGAAGGAAAGGGAGAAATATGTGACGAAGGCATTGAAATGTTTATCACATTTTTGAAGAGGTTATTGAGCAGTTTTCCTCTGACCTTATCTTTTGTCTCCTACACTGTCATGCAGCTTTTACATTATTATTCTAGTCAGCACCACAGAACCCGAGGCAGCCCATTTAGAAATCTCTCTTAACATATTAAACTGAATAGCAAATAGATAATTTCAGTCATAACTCACAGCCAATAAAAACCTTCCAGAAACCAGCAGACTCTCAGAACCTTTGAAGCCTTCCTCTTTAACTCCAGAATTCTAGAAGATATTAAAATCCAGTTCAGGAAATTCTGTGGGTGGCATAGGCGAGGAAGCATTGCAAGGTCTTTTAAAACCATAAATCCAGGTGCAGAGCTGTACTTCAGGTGTGGGTCCAAAATGTGCCTTTCCTTCTTGTTCTAAACAGTAGGCGGAAACCACTGTCGGTTATACTGCCTTCTGGAAACACTGTTGTCACAACAAGACACTGAGAAACAGAAGGCACACAGGGAAAAACAAAGGAGATCAGAGCAAAGGCACCAATGAAAGACTGAGGAATGACAGACTCTACAAAGGTCATATACTCAGAGAGTCCACAGTCTAGAAAAGAAGTTACAGGCTTATTTTAGTGAAAGACTTTGGCTAAATTATCTGAAATAAAAAAAAAAACACACCCAAGTTCTTCTGTTAAAAAAAAACCTTAAAAAATAAATAAAACTCATTCTCCATTAAAATATCTAATAATTCCTTCTGCCAAGGTTTAGGTTCATCTGCTTTGTTAGCCAAGTCAAACTTGTCATGAATTTACATGAACCAGCATGACACCATCCCCGGGGGCGCAATCATTCTTGAATGTGAAGAATATAGCTGAGTATTTACTTTTAAGAGACTCTGATTTCTTTATCCTTAATTTTATATACCTTAATCATCTTCCCTCTAAACCCTTCAAAGTTCATCACATAATAAAAATATGGGCTTGGTTCTTACCTATGATTATCCCAGGATCATCTCTTTCATTTTGAATTCTGAGAAAATGTTGAATACACTGAAACAGTTTCCAACCTTTTTTTTTTCCTTCACAAAATATGCGATGGTGAAGTTCACATGTACAACAGAATGTTAGAATTGAAGTTTCTGCCAAGATACAGAAATATGTATACTGACTGCATTCTGAGGGTGCAGGTAGTTTCTGTGCAGAGCTTTCCAAGGAGTAGGCAAGGAACTGGCTACATGATTCTGGAACCACTCACCCACACAAAGGTCATCAAAGGGTAGAGAGTGGAGATGGTTTCAGTATTTGCAGGCATTTCTTTGGGGAGAGCTTTGCTAAGTCTTACCTTCTCTTTGTAGGGGATGGTTAGGCAAGTATTTCTTTCTTCCTCTAAAATCAAGAGAAAGGAGATTTAGCAGACGGCATGAGGAACTTGATATGTGTCCTCTGTGGTTAAGGGCAATGGCTGCCTGGCAACTGATGATTACATGGGAAACCTAAGTGGCAAGACCAGTCTGCTAGCTGCTAGGACCACAGGAATGAAGAGGTGGCTGTGTCGCTTCGTCTCTCTTTCCAGTATTTCCTGAGCAAGAATACTGAGAATGTTTTCCACAGACCAGATGTGGGACATGCAAGGGAAAGCCGCCCTAGACTCTGAAAAACTGTTGTTAGGGTCTGTTTTTCTCTCTCTCCTTTTCTGTTTCTCAGCATAGCCTTTCTCAGCCAGTGCCACTCTTTGTAATGTCAGAGTGATTGTAATTGATCCCTTGAGCAAATCCTTCTAGATGGAGCAGATGTCCTTGTGAGTAATAGCAGAGTCATGCAAGAGGAAGGAGGGTGTGGTTGCAGGTACACCAGCTATTAATGGTCTATATACACTTAGTATTCCTCTGCTTCTTACGTTACATATCAGAGTTCTAGACTTGTTCAATCTACATTTGCTATTTTGTATCCATTGATCTGCCTCTCCCTATTTCATGCCACTCCTATGGTTTTGGTATAACCACTATGTTATTCTCTACTTATGTATATCTGAGTCTTTGTTACAGCGTCCAGAGATAAGTGCAATTATGTAGTGGCTTTCTTCTTGTGTCTGGTTTCTTTCATAAAGTTATAAAGTCATCTAGGTCCATCCACTTTGTGGCAAATGGCAAAGGGGCTTTCATTTTAAGGCTTAATAATAATCCATCACATGTACTTGTACACATACATGCACTATATTTCATCTGTATATATATATATACATATAGAAAATACAATGTATGTATAATATCTATCAGCCATAGCCTATTAATGGACACTTAGTTTGTTTCCGTATATCTTACTATTGTAAATAATGTTATAATGTACATAAGGGTGAAAGCATTCTCATAGTCGGATATCACAGCTCCTGTGGGTATATACCCAGAAGAGAGTCCTTTTCTTCATACACCCTGGCGGCATTTGTTACCTTATCTTTGTTGTTGTTGTT
Source organism: Peromyscus melanophrys (assembly GCA_902168415.1). Taxonomy (NCBI): domain Eukaryota; kingdom Metazoa; phylum Chordata; class Mammalia; order Rodentia; family Cricetidae; genus Peromyscus; species Peromyscus melanophrys. The sequence continues at coordinate 56,454 of CABHPR010000235.1, forward strand.
TAGATAGGGTTTTACTGTTGCCAGGGCTGACATTTACTATCATCCTGACTCAGTCTTCTACATCCTGGGATTACAGGCATGTGTCAGTTTTAGAATAGCGGTCTTCACTGGTGTAAGGAAACATCTCATAGTGATTTTTACCTCTTTAGTTCATTCCCAGTTTGGAAATGTTATTGTAAATGGGACTGTTCCTTAGTTTCTCTTTCAGATGGGTTGTTATTTGTATAAAGAAATGTTACTGATCTTTTTTAAAATTTTATTTATTTTTAAAAAAGGCTTTTTTTTTCATTTTACATACCAATCCTAGTTTCCCCTCCCTCTCCTTCTCCTGCCCCCCCTCCAATCCCACTCCCATTCACTCCTCAGAGAAGGTAAGGCCTCCCTTGGGGAGTCAACAAAGTCTGGCATACTAAGTTGAGGCAGGACCAAGCCCCTCCCCCTTGTGTCAGAGATGTCCAAGGTATCCCACCCTAGGGAATGTGCTCCAAAAAGTCAGTTCATGAACCTGGGATAAGTCCTAGTTCCACTGCCTGGGGCTCCCCAAACAGACTTAGCCACAAAACTGTCACCCACATTCAGAAGGCCTAGTTTGGTCCCATGCATGTTCGTTCCCCAGCTGACAGGGGTCAGCTTGGGTCAGCTGTCTCTGTAGTTTTCCCCATCAAGATCTTGACCTCACTTGCTTCTGTGATCCCTCCTCCCTCTCTTCAACTGAAGTCTAGGTACTCAGCCCAGTGTTTGGTTGTGGATCACTGCATCTGCTTCCATCAGTTATTGGATGTAGGTTCTATGATGACAATTAGGGTAGTCACTAATCTGATTATAGGGGAAGGTAAGTTCAGGCACCCTCTCCACTATTGCTAGGAGTCTTAGCTGGGGTCATCCTTGTGGATTCCTGGGGATTTCCCTAGCACCAGGTTTCTCCCTATCCCCCTAATGGATGGAGATGGAGAGCAATGAATGTTACTGATCTTTATATACTGGTTTTGTAACTGGCAATGCTACTGGGCTTCTGTATCGGTTCTAACAGATAATTTCAGGTAGGACTTTTGATCTATAGAACTGTAGCATGTGCAAATGACAATAATTTCACTTCTGTTTTTTCCTGATTTGTTGTCTTTTTATTTATTTTCCTTATCTGGTTGCTTCTGCTAGTACTAATAAAAAGGATAATCTGACTTTCCTGCCCGGTACCGCATCTTGGCAGAGAACCCTTCATTTGTTCCCCACTTAATATTGTACTCGCTGCGTGTGCATGTTTTGTAAGCGCCATCTTTTAAGTTGAGAAAATTTTCTTTTATACTTAAACTGTTAACATTTTTTTTTTAATCAAGGAAGAATGATGGATTGGGGGTGGTGGCACACACTTATGATTTCACATTTGGGAGGTTGAGGCAGGAGGGTTGTGAGTGAGGCCAGCCTCAGTTACCCAGTGAGATTCTTCCTATATGAAAACTAAATAAAAACAAAAGGTGTGTTGAGCTTTGATAATTGTGGTTTTGCATAAGTGAAATAATTCTGTGTTTTTATGTTTCATTCTGATTGATTAGTATATATTAAGCTGGCTTTGTATGCTACAGATGAACCCTGCTTGGCCCTAAAGTACAATCCTTGGGAAATACTGCTTTGTTTAAAAAAAATGTAGTTTTGGGAAAAGTTTTAGATGAGTGGTAAAGATAATGACCAAGTCGATGCACCTCTGTACTAAGTTTGTTCCCCTCCTCTCTCTTTTGAACGTGTTACTATGGTGCATTTGTTATAACAAATGGGGTCCACAGTCGTCCACTGTAATTACATCCTCCTACTTGGGTGGATATTTCAAATTTGAAATTGCAAGGCTTTTAGTATAATAAAGTAATACTCAAATAGTCCCAATGTCAAAGAAATGAAAAGAAGGAGAAAAGAAGGCCATGGCCATAGTCATAAATGTTCTTTCAGATTATGGGGACTGGAATTGCCCATGTTTCTACTTTCAATTTTTTAATTAATGTTGTGGGATAGCTTGAAAAATGATGGAATTTGGAAGCTTTCTCTTTTTCCAAGAAGTTTACATCAACAATTGCCTACCGTATTGTCACCAATAACTAGTTACTATGGGCTCCACAATGCTGTTTTGAGAGTCCTGTTCCAGTTCTGTTGAGTCTTCTTTTAAAACATTAATTGAATAATTTCCTTATGAGAATTTTATGCATGTGTACATCATTTTCCACTCTACCCTCCCTCCAACTCCTCCCATGCTCCCCCACTACTTCACAGATTCAAAACCTCGTCTTTACTATTTTCACATTCACAGACATATATACACACATAACATACTGAATCTATTTAGTGTTGCTTTTATGTACGGTATTTGGGGCTGATCACGTGGGACTGGATAACCTACTCAGAGGCTCATCCCTGGAAGAAAAGGACTCTCCTTCTCTTGGCAGCCAATAATTGCCTGTAGCAGTTAATCTAAAGGTGAGGCCTTGTGAAGTCTGCCCCATGTACATTGGCATGTCAGCTGGTGCTGTCATCATACTGGCCTTATTTAGGCCACCATATTGTTAGGATTTCTGGGTACAGCTTCCCGTGTCATTTCTAGAAAACATCATCTCATAGAAGGTGCCCTTACCCTCTGGCTCTTAGAATCTTTCGGTCCCTTCTTCTATGATATTCCCTGAACCTTAGATATAGGAGCTTCATTAGATGTACCAATTGGGGTTGGGAATCCCAGGGTCATTTATTCTTTTCATTTTGGCCAGTTGTAGATCTATATAATAGTCTCCACCTGCTGCAAAAAGAAGTTTATTAGACTCACCTGTGGGTATAATGGTACGTATTTAGAGTACAGTTGGAAATTACATTGGGTTAGGAAATTGGTAGTAATAGATTTTCTTCTAGGGTCTATGACCTTTCTAGCCTCTATAGTTTGGCTAGGTTTACAGTGCTGGGAATGAGTCATCTGTTGAGTAAGCCATAGGTTATTTAGTCAGCCGTTGGTTACCCCCAGACAAAAGTGCCACTATTGCATTGTTGAGGCTGTCTTATGGGCTGGTCATTGTTGTGGTTCGCAGGCTTTACAGCTGTGTAAGTCTGTTGATTGCTTTTCCCCCTTGGCAGCTTGCACAGCACCTTCAGACACCATGAGAGTTAGTCCTCAGGGAGGAGACTTCTAGGTCTGATCCATCTTTATTTCTTCAAATCCAGTGTCTGAAGTGTGTGCTGTGACAGGGTCTTACCTTCGGGTTCTGGAGCAACTAGAGGTAGTGGCGGCAGCATATATCGTTTTGGGAGTTTTGGATCTTCTTGATCAACAATTCCAAGGGAAGTTTCCCATGCCATCTCAAGAAGTGTGGTGAGTCACAAAAAAGTTGCCTTTGAGAATATGCTATAGTGCTCACAATAACCTATTACATTGATGATGGAAACTTAATTATAATAATTTAGGGATTGTGATCTCTGAAAAAAAAAGAAAGCTATTTTTAGGGGCTTCTTAGGATTTTTAAGTGATAAGAGATCTCAGAGGTAATCTGTGTTTCTCCTTGAAACAAAGCTCTAGATTTCCCATTAAAACTGATTTTACTTGCAGCCTTTTTTAATCATGAGAGATTCCCTTTATCTCAGTTGATACAACAGATATGTCAGCAATTTGTGAATCAGCCTTGATTCTTTGTCTGCCTCACTGGCCTTTCAGGTCTCTGAGCCTGCTAAGCAATCTTGAACCCTGTGTTTTCTCAGATGCTGGTATTTTGCCTGGAATGGCTTTTCCTGGGAGACTCCTCATTCTTCAAATATCTCAAATGATTCTAATTATGCTAGGCTCTCATACATTATTGTATCATCTAAGATGCTGTGATACCTTGATGTTTTATTAGAGTGAGTTTTCATGTGATCCTATCTAAATATCCCCCATCTCCATTATTTTATATTTAAAAACCTTTGACTTTCCTCAGAATGCTCGTTTCCACTTGAAATCCTGTTTGGCACTTCATTGTTCTTCTTCCCAACTGGACTTTGAGAGATCAGAATGGCGTTTGTCATGGCATTCCCAACACCCAGTGCAGTCCTTGGCACGTAGTAGGTGGTTAACACATACTTTATTTATTTTTACATGTTATCTGTTCGTGTGTGCAAGTGTTTGTGGAAGCTAGGAGTCTTCTGCAGTCACCCTCACCTTAACGCTCTGAGACAGAGTCTCTTACTAGACCTGAAGCTCACAGATTCTGATATAATGGCTGGCCAGTAAGCCCCGGGGATGCCATGTCTCCACCTCCTACTGCTGAATTATAGGTGCAGTGCTATGCCTGGTCTGTTATATGGGTTCTGGGGATTTGAACTCACATCGTCATACATGCACATCAAGCACTTTATGAACTGAATCACAATGCATAGTATTTTGAGTGAGCGAATGGGTGTGCTTTCATGAGGTGTTTATAGGGTTTTTCCCTCTGGGAGTATGGTTTCATGACCAAGTAAGTTTAGAAAATTTAAATGAAAATCGTTTTAGTTGGTTTCTTTACTGTAGATTGTTCCTGAGGCTTTAGTATACATTTGGATTACCCACTGTTAGTGGACTATGAATCCCTAAATGGGAGCTATTGCCTGTCTCTTTCCTTCTTTTTGATTTGCAGCTTCTATTTTGAGGGGAGTATCTCTTAGAACTGTTGCTCTGTGGCCTGTAATTCAGATGATGCAGTCCAAGGTCCTTCTTTTATAGATAAAGATACTGAGGACCAAGGAGATTCACTGGCTTATGTAAAGCTACACTGTAGGCTTTTGTAGGAGTCAGGTTATTCATGAAAGTTTCAGCATCTAAGACTGCCTACCACATCTTTATACAATTAGTCAAACTAACACAGAGACTTGTGTATAGTGTAAATTACAGATCAGAGTTTAGAACAAATTTGGCCTCCTTTGGAAATTTCCATTTTTCATAAAAAAAATACCACAACAAAAACTTCAGACACCACAATTTAAAAATGCCACCACACCTCCACCCACACCCAGATCAAAACAAAAATGCAGACAGTTTAGTTTGCCCCAGCTGTCTGGGAGGGGAAGGAGCCGGGCAAGAAGCGTCTAAAGGAAAGTCTGACATTTGTTTCCTCACTGGATTGCTCCGCTTCTGTGGGAGTTTTTCATTTGGGAGGACAAGTGAGATTGTCTGAGGCTAGACTCTGTGAGTTCAGCCTCAGCATTGGAATTGGAGGAATGTTATGAGTAAGTGCATGACTTTGGAATCCTGCAGCCAAGGGTTGGAAACCTCCCTCATGCTTTAGAGCCTGTGTGACATTTAGCACATCACACTGAACTTTTCAAAGCTTCTCTCTTCTCCCCTGAAACTAGGATTACTGTTACTCTCACTCACGGGACTGTTGAGATGGGTTATGAACATTGTCACTCACCAGTAAACATTCTAAATGTTACTGTTTTAAGAAAAAAAAAACTAATGAGCATTAGTTAGAGACATTAGGGAAAAGTCAAAGGTTTTAAGGTTTCAAGATTGATTGAAAATCTTCTTATGAGGGTATACTAAAGTCACAAACCATGCTTTTCTAACTTGGTGTTGAATATACCACCTAAAAAGAAAACACAAAGTCTACGTTATTTCCCAACCCATTTACATCTCAACCACTTAGGGTTTTATCTGTAGAACTCCAATAAGACTGTCTGAGTTGGTAGAGCATAAACACACTCTGAGACCATGACTTGATGACACCATGTATGGTTAGCACCTTGCTCGAAGGATTTGCATGGTGTGCTTGGCAAAAGAGCCATAGTCTGATCCTTTTGAGATTGGATTTCATCTTTGTTGGGACAGCTTTGTAGAGAGTAACTTTACTGGGTCTTGGCAGTCTTAGGGTTTAAGAAATGGTCTTACTAGAGTTTTTGAAAGCTCAGAGTACGTAGTGAGTCCCTTTCTACCTTGGCAGGTTGAAAGTTAAACATTGAAAGTCTCGAGCCCTCCTCTGGTAACTGTTCCTTGCCTGGTTTTCTGATGCCTTCTACACATCTACTGTGCAGTCTTCACCCAAGGACAGAGGGAACTTGATGCAGATTTTGGAACTCTTATTCATTAACTCACAGCACTTTTCTCATCTCAGAATTTTATGTTTATAATACACCTGATACAATCAGGCCACACAATCCCAATCTTTCCAGTAGCGTGCCTTTGTGGTCCTGGATTCTGATATCTTTCCTTAGTATCCGACAGCAATCTTTGTCAAGTATTCCTAGGCCCACTTTGTTTCATTTCTCTCAAGGATTGTCTGTGCCCCACCACTGCAAAGTAATTTCATATGTCTCGTCAAGCTTTATAGCTGTTTAAGGGGACAGTTTTCTGTGTGGCGGGCAGAAGTGGACGTCCTTTCCTGTCTTTGGTCTCTGCTACTTTATCACAGGGTCTCTCTCTGCCTTGAAAACCCCTCAGTACCAGAGTGGTGAGACATGAATTTACTAATGGTCTTTCCAAGCTTCTTCTGTGACTAACATTTGGAGCAGGGTGCTGGGTATGGTCCAGAGAATCAGCCTATCATTAGGTAATGGAATAAAAATGAACTCGTCAATAGCTGCAGAAGTATTATAGCTTTGTGTTTGGTGTAGTTAATATTCTAGAGCATACAAATAAGAACACATTGGTCTGTGTGATGGACCCACTTCTGAACTCATTTATAATCACATTTGATTTTCAACAATCCACTGGCTGTTTATATTGACAATAAATAGAAGAATTAGAGAAGATCTGTGCTCATTTCTATGTTTCTAAAACATCGGAAGGGCCACGGCTTTCCTATGTGTAAAGAATCCTCATAAATATAGGTTCATCAACCTTTATTTTCTTTTCCTACCAAAACATTAATTATAATGAAATAAGCCAATATATTACTTCTATGCTAATGTTCTGAATTATTCTTTGAAATGAGAAGTGATCATATATTAGCACATTTCATAAAGACATACTAAAAGATGGTCTCTTTCTTCCTGTAGTAGACTGTGTGGTTTAAAGGCACATAGATTTTTAGCTTTTTTTTTTTTTTTTGCTTAGTATGTAAAAGATGATGTAAAATTGGACAAAAAAAATCCCCCAAAATAATTAGTTAGTTTTTCTTCTTGGTAGGAGGTAGGGACCACTGGTGAGAAGGTGTTCATTAGTAACTTTTGGCTACAAAGATGTTTGCTGGCATCAGTGAAGAATATTTAACAGTGCTTGCAAATGATATTGCCTGTATCATTAATAACGATGATGAGTACACAAAGAAAAATCCCCAAATTCATACTTTCACATTTATTGCAGTTCCTTGTTTTAAAAATCTCAATGCCTATTAATTCAGGTGCCATGATTTTCTTTTTTTCTCTGAAATCATTTCAACTTGGATAGCTTTGGCAAAGCATTGAAAGAAGATAAAACATCTTTGTTTTATGACTGGTCTGTGAATTTACTGGCTGCAGTCTTTAGGGCCTTGAGCTCTGAGAATTTCCTGCCCATTTGTTACTTCAAATAATCTTTAAAAAACAAACCACTTTGATGTTTCCTCTTTATTCTTTTGAGTGTGGAACTTCATTGTGATAATTGTCTATCTAATGGTGTTACACAACCATCTTATGAAGACAATGGGCTGGACAAATATTTAGAATGTAGTTAGGGATTATTCTGACTTAGTAAAGTGGGAGTTGCAGGTTCTCCTCCATGATCCAGGACTTCAGTAGCCTTGGGTAGTTGGCTGGGTTTCCATTGTCAGGCCTGGTTTTCCTCTTGTCGAGCAGGTCTCCAGTCCAGTTAGAGAGCTGTTGGTTACCACCAAGGAATGAGTGTTACTATTGCAACCTTAGAATTATTGTACCACGGTGGCCATTGCTGTGGTTCATATGTGTCACAGCTGGATAGGACTGTTGGTTGCTTCCCTCCTTCGGAAGTTTGCATGGTACCTTCTGGTCCCATGAAAGCTACTCTTTAGGAAGGAATTCCAGTTCCAGTTCAGGGGCCTCTGGGCCCTTTTCTAAAGTGCATGGTCTCTTCAGCAATAGGGACTTACTTTTCATCTCTAGGGGGTAATCCAAGGGCAATAGTAGTAGTATGTAATGTTTTAGGAGTCTCTTGGACAACCCCAACCAATTACTCAATAAAGGGCTTCTCATGCCTGATGTTGGTGTTTTTGTTAGGTGGTCTTTGGCTCCTGGAGGGATTATTTGCAATCCAGATGAGAAAATTTCATTTAAACTACATATGTATATGTATATATAGACTTATGTGTATCATAAGATTCTTTTTTTGTGGTAGATCACTAATAGTGTGATTCCTTGTAACTTTTTCAGACAGAAGATATATTATTTTGACTGTAGTGTTACTAATGAGATGGAATCTACCATTTAGCTACCTCACATTGAGTAAACTCTATGATTTACAAATAGTTTGGTTAATTTTTTTCTCACTGCTGTTTTAATATTTTGTTATTGTGTTATATTATACTTCTATTATAAATTTACCTATTTTTTATAAAGTATGAAATTAACTATCACTGTATTTCTGTGTATTCTGGACTTCAAGTCCCCAGAGATTTACTAATTTTTTTGTTTCATTTTTTGCTAATTTTATTTGTGATTTTAAATCTTTGTAAAGTTATTATAATATAGTCAGGGCAGGTTATTAATAAACTTGACTTCTTCACAAAGATATGGTAACAGAGAGGAAACCAAGTGATTTGCATGATAGTTTTATATTCTGGAACTTAGGGACATGTTAAGTGCTTAAATTTAAAGCATTTAAAGATAAAACACATGCTTCAAAGTTTTCAAAATAATTTAAAGTACAACTTCAAAAATAGAAAATAATGAAAAGACTACTGGCTCCTTCAACTGAGTTATGAAATCCATACCAAAATATGGGCGTCTAGGAGCCATTTTCTGGACTTTTCCATGACTGATGTCTATATTTGCTATTAAAATGTTGCAATTTCAATTTTACACAATTGAGCTATCAGTTGCTAAGATCTGGGAGAGATTGCTAATTATAGTATAAAGAATGTCTATTTTTTTCCAGGAGGAAAAGAATCCAGTGCACCACTTACTTAGAGTGATGATTTAAAATATTTCTCAAAAAGCCAAAGTCCATGGTACATTTGTAGAAATGGTCCAGTGGCCACAGTAACGAAGGAGTCAGGAATGATGTAGTGCAGAGCATCACGCAGGCTTCCTGGCATGTGCATTTTAAACAGTACTGTGCTGTCTCCAGGGCTGTCAGAGTGTAATCTGTGAGCAATTGAGGAAAAATCAAAGTCAGAAACCTGGGAGAGTAATATTGTTTTGGAATTGTCAAGTATAAGATTTTGGTTTGGGTTTGTTACATCTGGAACCAAACGTTGCATGTGGCACACATCATTTAAAGTTTATTATTTTAACCTTAGACCCCTTTGTTTGAAATTGATGCTGTTCGGTGCCTTGTACCACGGCACAAGCATTTTCTTCTATTACATGTGTGTCTGTGCCAGCTACATGGTAAGCATGGTGAAACCACAGCTTAGATGGTATGTCCTACCATTCACATTTTTATTTTGTTGCAGGAACTGCCAAGATGAATGAGTTTGTGGAGATGCTCAAAAATCAAGGCATGGCACCAGGTAATTGAAACCATTTCCCAAAAATCTGGGGAAAAAAACAAAACAAAACAACAACAAATCTAGTCCAACTGCTGAAAAAGAAATAACCCCAGGGCATTGCTGGGATCTGCAGGAAGGAAAGGCAAAGTGGTTTTACATTTCCAGACCCATTTAACATTTTCATAGGTGGATTCCAAGCCTGTGATTACAAAGTGTGAAATCCATAATAAAATTCCCATGAAATCAACAGAATATACATATAGCCATTGTTTAAAGGCTGGTCTCCCTTTTTCACAGAGTGGCCAGGGTGCCACAGAATGCTTTCTTCTTTGTACGAAGCAGACCTATGTCACTTCCCATCGCTGGTCGACTTACCCTGCCTAGGAAATGAGAAATGATTTGTCATTCGAGCTAAGTTCACCCTTGACATCATAACCTCTTCTGACCTGGCCTGCAGCAAATTGTCTTCTGGGAGCAACATGTAGTGAACTTGGGCTGGCCTCAGTAGGAGAGAGGAGAGTGCCTGGAGAGACCATGTCCTTTTGCTTCCAAATCTAAACAAAGATTTGCAGGCCAGGAATTTGATTGCACTCTTTGTGCAGAACTTGAGCCTTCTAAATGCAGTTTAGAATTCTGATGCCT
>CABHPR010000238.1:0-10367 GCA_902168415.1 Peromyscus melanophrys
GCTCACATGCACCCACCCACAGACACATATTAGTTAGAAGCACTTTCCCAGTGGTATGCCTTCAGTGTTCTTGACTTCTCAGCACTGAGAATAGATGGTGCCTGGGATGGGGTGGGGATGAATATGGTACTCAAGCTGTCTCTAGAAGTAAAAATCTGGGATTACAAAATTGAGAGGCAGCTTCCTAAACACACGGTGACCACAGCAGCACATTCCTTCTGTAAAGACAAAGCACAGTTGTATCTCATTGACAGACTTAGGATTGACAGCTCCACTGTCTTCGGATGATGTCTATGAGAAGAATATTTAGGGAAAATCTAAAACAGATATCAGCAAATGAGTCAAGTGCGGGACAGAAAGCTATCAAAACACATGTAGCTAATAAATTTCTCAAGAATTATTCTCTAGTCTAAGAGCAAGGCTTTAAAAGCCTCTTTAATGCTCTCGGGTGTGCAATTGAAAAATTAAATGACACATCACTGGATTTGAACTTAGCATGTGATTTCCTAACAGAAGGATTTGTAAAAGTTAGAGGCTCTGTGTCCATGAGATGAAGCTAAAGATGATCCCCAGGAACAAAATTGGAAACGTACAGACAGACAGTGTTACTACTGAAAATGATTAAATGCAGAAACCTTTTTATGGGAGGAGAGTCTGGATGCCAGGTGTTAATTTATGTATTCATTTGTTTTCCAATCTATGAAATCACTTTTAAAGATATATTTTCACGATGTAATCTATTTACAAAACAGGGAAATAATGCAGTGTGTGTGTGTGTGTGTGTGTGTGTGTGTGTGTGTGTGTTGAATATAAGCTCCATTCAACAACTAATACATCGCCAATAAACAACCTTCATTAGAGGGTCCCTGGAAATCTGCTGCACTATCTTGATTAAATGAGGATAATCTATGGGGTGCATCATAATTTAGAGAGCTCTGACATTTCTTAGTATCCAGCACACTAGGCATAGATGCCTCATACAAAGTTCATGCGTGAGTCATCAACAAGAAAGGGTACAGCATAGCATCTTAATCAAATATCCATCTAGCTCTTGAATTCTCTCTCTACAACATCCCCACCAATTATTTCCCATCTTAGATTCTCCAGTGACAGAGAACTCACTAATTCATTCCATTTTATTCCAATCCATTCCATCTTTGGACATGCGGAACAATTTGAGCTATTAAAAATCTGAGGGATTTTCTAGATCTTTCAAAATTGACCTAATAGGTGGTTTTTTTGTTTGTTTTGTTTTTTTGTTTTTTCCGAGAAAGGGTTTCTCTGTGTAGTTTTGATGCCTGTCCTGGAGTTCACTCTGTAGACCAGGCCTCGAACTCACAGAGATCCATCTGGCTCTGCCTCCTGAGTGCTGGGACTAAAGACGTGGGCCACTGCCGCCTGGCTACCTAATAGTTTTTAAAATTAATTTATTTATGTATTGTGTATGTGTGTGAGTGTAAGCACTTGAGTGCCATAGAATGTATGTAGAAGTCAAGAGGACACGTTTCGGGGTTTGGTCCTCTTCCTTCACCTTGTTTTTGACTCAGGAGCCTCCTTCTTTCTGCCGCTGGACTGAGCATGCGCAGTTCTTCTGACCACTTCTCCATCCCACCGGGCCTTGGGAATGCTGGGATTACAGGCTCAGCCATGCATCCAGCTCCTTAGGTGGGTTCCAGGGCTCAAACTCAGGTTGTCAAGCTTTTACATGCTAAGCCATCCCTCTGCCTGACCTGAGGAGCAATTTTAAGACCAACTCCCAATCATCCACAGACGGTGGACCAACGGAAGCCTCAAAGCTTTAGGGATACTAGGGTCATGTTTGGCCAAAGAAATGAAGCAAAGCACATGTGTGAAGCAGCAGCTAAACGTGGCATGCTGCCTTCCACTTTTATCTGGGACCAAGTAAGATGCTTTTAAACTCTCCCTGACATGTAACTCATCAAAATGATAAGATCATAAGGAAATGCTTTCTCATCATGGACGCAAACGTGGCAGTCCAAGGAGAGATGTGGCTGAGGCAGAGAGCAGAGATACTCTTCTTTACATGGAGGTCAGGCATCTTCCTCCACAGAACCAACTCTTAAGTACTTATACCGTCCTTGGCTGGAAAACAAGCAGATGCAGATGTTATCATCAGTCACATTTTAAAATATCCAAATACATCTCTGTTACTTTGCCATCCAAGTACAGGAATATTATAATTTCTTTCAATGAATGGATACCATATGGCGAAGCCTCTCCCCTCAACTCCACACTCTCTTAGTACCACACAGTATGCAAAGATGCTTTGCTCTAGGGGAAGGGGTCACATGTGCATTTTTTTAAAAATTAGTGACTATTTATTCATTCATTTATTTTTGCCCTTTGCCAAGTCTATATATATGCTTCCAATGCCAATTTTTACACGTCGTATATTGTGACACGTATATTGTGACCTCCGGGACACACAGCATGGAAACACTCTGTGATGGTACATTGCCCGGTAAGAGAGGGAATTCTAATGTAATCAAAACGGAGAATGCTTTCATCATGACATAAAAAGAAAAAAAAAAAAAACTTTTTTTTTTCCAAAGACAAAATTTTAAGTCTGTTTCTGGTCATAATGCAAATTCTCAAATTTAGAAAGAAAAATATTTAACCAGTCAGTATGACATGTCAGCCTGAGATGATTTGCCCCCCCCCCCATCAAGCAACTGAAAGTGAAAGTGCCATTTTATTCGTTATTCAAACGGCCAACTACACCAAGGTATAATTAATCCCAACTTCCTGTTCTTCCTCACACACCTGAGGCTCCTCCCTGCTCCGGCAGTAGCTACACCCGGGAGATCTGAAGAGACCTGGGAGGCAGCTTTCTTGGAAAATGCCTCACCTGTCTACAAATTTGAAAGTATGTACTTGATCCAGATGGTGGGTGAGGAGACAGATGTGATTTAGAGAATGACCTGGATGACCCGCGTGGCTAGGGCCAGAGGTGCAGCTTTTGCAAGGTGTCTGAGATTCTACTGGGGACTTGCTTCAAGGACTGTGTTAGATGTTTAATCTAGCTAGTCGAGTACATAGATGTGTGGTGCATTTGTGTGTGTGTGTGTGTGTGTGTGTGTGTGTGTGTGTGTGTGTGTGTGTTGCTGCAGGAGTTTTATGAAGCCATTTGCTATCCCAGGCAGAAGAGTTACTGCAGGGCTCATGAGTGTTGTCTGTGAGCACTCCCTTCCACCCCTTATTTTCCCTCTTGAGTTGAAAGCATGCTCTCCTCAGTGGTTACTTCATTTATTATAGCTCTCCTCGGGAAGCTAAGTTCTCTAAGTCTGGACTTGGAGAAGGAACACAAAATAAGAACACAGGGAAACCATACAGGGGAGAAGGTGGCTTTGAAAGAAGTTAGCTGCCCAAAAAAGCCTTCACTTGAGAAGAGAATGTCTTCTGGACTTAGAGGTTAACTGTGCATGCTCAGCTGGACTTAGGTGCTGGCTTTGTGGCTCTTGAGACACCTAAGTGTCCACATTGTAATGACACTGGACTAGTGTAGAACCAGAAAGCTGTGAAAGAGAGGCCATGGACTCTCTCCTGCCTCTGACAAGACAGCCACCAATCTGAGCAGCTGAAACCACTTTCCTCGCTCCTTCCCTCAGCTGGTGGAGCCTCTTGAACAGCAGAGGAGACAGCTTTTTAGAAAGCAGTGTGAATGGTCGATCCTTGCTTCTTGGCCCCAACTGCTTATCCTGTTTCTTCTTCCCTTGCCTCTAGTCATGAGCAGCTAGCAGCGGCTCCTTCAGTGCACGAAACCAAGCTAGGGGGATTTTAGATGAAACCTCCTTAACTTTGTGGGGCTGGATGTCCCCTACAGAGGAGGGAAGTTGGGCTCAATGCCGTTGCTTATCATTAGGCAGAAACTACAGCTGGGCTCTCTGGGAGTCCAGAAGTGAACTGCATTTTGGTTTCTGCAGTTCCAGAGTTGAAGACACCAAGAAGAGCCGCTGTCCCTTTCCTAGTTTTGGCTTTGGGCCCTTTGGGTTTCATAATTCTGAGGTAATCGCTGTTATTTCAATGGACAAGTTCCAAGAGCGTAGATGATTGACGGCAGCGTCTAATAAAACATCTCCCATTTTCATCCCCTTTGGAATGTCATCCAAATCACAACAATGGCTAATGAGTACCTGCCATCGCTGCAGCCAGGAAAGAGCTGACTCTGCACCTCGAGCTGGTTTTATGTGTGGACGTCTCATTCCCAGGCTCTGTAATCCATTCCTTCCCCCTTTGAGGGCTTGGAAGCAGTTAGTACAAATTTTCAGTGCAGGTAGCTTTGAAGTCCGACTTGTTGGGTCATGCTGACTTATTTGTGTGCTTGCCTAGAGAAGGGGGTGAGAAGGAGCCGATTTTTTAAGCTAACAGGTGTAACTCGAAAAGTCTGTAATTGACTGACATGGGGTTGAGAATCTTACCCATCCCCCACCACACCCTTGTATTTAAAATTTATGCTAGGTACTAAATACCATTATCACAGAGTGAGACAGGATCTTAGTGAACATTCAGTTCACGTTTTGCCAGAATGTGTCTCACACCACCCTGGCCCTTCAACATGATTCTCAAAACACGTGTTCCACAGTCAAATATGATTGAGAATGATGTTCCCCCATATTTCCCTCCTAGAGAGATTGTATCTTGGCACAGTCCCAACTCTAGAAAGTCCTTTAGAGGAGAGAGATATTTAGTTTTGTTGAATCCAGTGTTTTGTAAATGTCTCTAGCCACAGAACTTTCCAGTGGTATCTGTCAACCTGTAGCAGAACTAGTTTCTTGGGACCCATGGCAGGAAACACTAGTTAAAGTCATGGCTCAGATTTTACAGTGTAGTAAAGTCAAACCCCAAATAAAAGGATGACAGGATCACAGTGGCCTTAGTGGTTCCGTGGGCCAGACACAGTAAGAACCAGGGCTGCTAACTCCCGTACTAGGTCCTTTCTACTGAACCACCAATGTGGAGGATATTAGGATCAATCTACGGTTTTTAACGGCTTCTGGCAGCATAAATATTTGGTGTAGATTTAACTTGAGTATTTTTATAGTTGTTTTGTAAGGATAACAATGAAATAACTCTGTGCTCATAATGTGCAGCCACAAAACCGTCATTCCTTGGCAAAACAAAATAAAATCCTTTTCAAAGTTTAATCTTATCTAAGTTGGTTCAGTGCCTCTAGTCCTCTTTCAGTTTTTTGTTTTCTTTTTTTTTTTTCTTCTTCCCCCTAAGGAGATAATGTGAATATTAAGAAAAGAATTGCTAGCCATGAGTTTGGTTTAGGCTTATCATCTATCTTATCCAATTTTCCTGGGCTTTGAATCTCAAAAAGCCAGTTTGTTTATTGGTGCCTTTTGCACGGTCAGGTTAAAGCACATCTGTTGTCCACATAGATTGAGCTATTGGCCTTCAAGCTAAGCAATCATGAAATTATAGCCATAGTAAATTTAAACAAGAACTCGTCTCAGGCTGGTCAGCCCATAAATCCACATGACAGAATAAACATGGTATGTCTTGTGGTTAATATGAGCACATGTGAAAAATTAAGAAATCTTTGGTGACAAGACAAAAATTACCCCATAAAAATTAATTGGTGTTTAACTGAGGATGTACAAAATGCAGTGCTTACAGATGGCCTAACAGTGAGTTCAGGCATAAACACAGCTCGTGCTGGACCTTACTTGACTTTTGGTTATGTGCGTCTGCAGTTCACGTAGAGCCCTACCATGCCTCAAGGAGAAGGGGCCACCTGGGAATTATAAGCAGAGCTGGCTATAATTCCCTGCGTCTTTCGGAGGCTTATCTTCCCTTTATTTCATTTTCATTATAATGATGATAAAGAAATGGTTGCTTTAGTTTTCTATAGACATGGGCTTTAACAAAGCATGGGGACTTAGGCAGCGAACACAGCTCAGGGGCTCGGCTTGCTCCCAGAGGTTATCACGGACACACCTTTGAAGAGAAATCGTTTCAGGAACCAGTGAAGTCACAAAGAAAGAAAATTGGAAAAAAAAATTGAGACATATCTTTTCAACCTAACTTGCCTTTCTGTAAGCACAAAGGAAGCGACTTAGATGAAGACATAAAATCTCAACTGTTTTCAAAAGTTTTTATTCAGTACACATTTTCTTGTTTCCATGAACTGGCCTCTTTGATTTACCACTTTGTTTAGCAGCATTAGAGAGCATTAGTCAAGATTCACTAGTGAAGCTTTTTGCCTCTTATAAATCAAATTTGTTTCAACTTAAAAGCCACGTGTTTAAAATGTGGCACGCAAAAAAAATTCCCGAGATGCATGGTTGTGGTTCCATAAAAGAAAAATGGTCAGATGAAACTGCCACTCATAAAATCTACATTTCTTGCTAAATGGTAGCATTAGAATGGGATTACCAGTCAACTCATGGCCAACTGATGCTGTACGTGAATTTAGAACATAAACCATCAATGGGTTACAACTGGAAAGTGTGTGTTATGCTTTGTTGGTATGTTTGTTAGTTCCTCTTGTCTTACCAGTTGGATTTATTCTCATAAAAGTCAACATCCATAGCTCTGTCATGAAGAATCCGAGTGCTCTGAGCATTTACAGATGTACACCCCTGCTCCAACACACACTCTGAGCCCCCACTGCCAGTTGCCAGAGCAAAAGGAAGACCATTCTGGGAGATAAATGTTTAAATTTTCTTCTACCACCCAAGAATGGGAAGGATAAACAGCTTTGAGGTTCAGCCACTTGCTCAGAAGCAGCCGCAGTCCCCTGATTTTCTTCCGCCTCTGACCTCTGACCTGTGAGTGAGCGCAGGGCTGCAGAGAGACACCCTTGAACTCACAGCAGATCAGCGGTTCCCCTAAACCTCTCTGTGAAATACAGAAAATGAATAATGAAATAGGGAGCTGTTCTATGTAAAATGCCTGCTTAGATTTTAGTCCAACCACTTCTTGCTGCTGCCATCATAATATGAATCTCGGATGTTGGGCAGAATTGCATTTTTAGGTTAGAATGTGTGGGAGTTCCTAGGTACTGAGGAACATTGTGCAGTAGAAAAAACATACACATAAAATCTGCACTCAAAACCTAACACCGAATAGATTAAATGCACTTCCTATAAAGCTTTTAACACACCAGTTTTCTTTCTTCCTATCTTCTATGTTCCCTTGTGACCAAAAGAGGGAATTGTGAACTCTGTCTACACCATTCTTTCTTCAGTAATTTGGTTTGGACCAAAGTCCTCTATCCAAAGCAAGCCTTTTAATCTGTAAGTATGAAGCCATAACCATTTTTTAAGAAGGACTTTTGAAGGAGTCTGCTTCCTTACAACCTAGAAGGAACCCAAACTCCTTAGATGCTGTTTTTGGCGCCTCTAGCTGGCATTTCCACTCTGTCAGCCTTCAGGCAGGTTAGTAGATACCTGTGTTCCCAGGCATTTCTCAATGGGAGCTCAAGTAAGTAAGCCCCTTGGTGAACGAATAAATAACTGCTGAATAAACGTTTGAATAAATGGATGACTATGACTATAGAGCCTAGCCCTAGACATTTTATTTCTGGTTGCTGCCAAGTTGTTATCACTCTCTGTGTATGGCCTTGAAGTCTGACAACCAGTCACATCAGGTTTAATTCCTACGTTCACACCCCTTCATTCTTTTGTCTGGGGATTTAGCGCACATACTAATTTTTCAAGGTTGGCTTCTCCAGTTTCCCTGGACTCCTTATTGTACAGCAGCGGAGCCAGAGATTAGAAAGTGAGAATCGGGAAACTTTGTTAAAACATGTTTGTATCCAGAGTTGAAAACTTGATGAGAGGTGGAGATAAAAGCATGGAGGGAAATGGAGATTATCTAGATTTAATTGTCTGTGATCCTCTTTCTCATTACTATAGATGAATGACAGCCACTTGTATCGAAAAATACAGTGGCAATGACTTCACAAGGTTGGTGTGAGACTAAGATAAGTTCTTATATGCAATGAGTTCTTACATGCAGTGAGGTCTTACATGCAAAGCACACAATATGTAATTCTCATTCTACATATATTAACTTTTCCCCATAATTTGACTATATTATTTTTAAGTGTTATTGTTTAAAAACTACTATATCACCTCTTTGCTGCAACTAAAAGATTTCACTTGTATATTTTAATGATTTTTTTTTTATTTAAAGAAGTTTCAATGTGTGACCAACCATGGTGGTGACACCTGTAACCCCAGAAACAAGAAGCCTGGGGCAAGAGGATCACAAGTTCAAGGCCAGCCTGGGCTATATATCAAAACTATGTCTCAAAAACAAAGTATGTGGCTCAGTGGGTAAAAGTGCGTGATGCACACACATGAGGACCTGAGTTTGGACCTGGGCACTCATGTAAAAGCTGGCACAGCAGAATACTTCTGTGACACCCACACTGTGGTGATGGAGACAGGCAGAGCCATACACAAGGCTCCTTGGCCAAGCACTCTAGCCAATCAGTGTGCTCCAGGGTTCAATGAGAGACCGTGTCTCAAAAAACTAGAGCACTGTAGGAAAGACACCCAATGTTAGCCTCTAGCCTGCATAAGCATGCATTTGCACACAGACAAGAAAATGTATGAACACATATACCACATAGAGAAGAAAAGGATTTGTTAGTTGAAGAAAACTGAGTGTGGTTGAAGTTGGCAATACTAAGACTCCAGATTTCCAATGTGCCGTCTAGTATATTACTCACTAGATAAATGAACTCTTAGAATTCAAGTTTGGAAGCACAAAAGAGTAGAATTTTAACCCAGTTGACTCTTTGTTACCCAAAGTACATGTTTCCATTTAGTTCCCCTCTCACCCAGTCCCCCACTTTGTCCTTACCTCATCACAAACAGAATGGACTTTGAAGATCCAGAGGAATGGGAGGCTGTTTTCTCTAGCAAAGGACCAAGCTTAGGATGGCAATCATGTGTCACTTTAAGCTTTGACTTCATGTGCTTTGTAGTCTGCCCAAATAGCTTTTCTGAGGCTTCTGATCCCTTACATCATTCTGATTGATTAGTGATGTCTGCCATGGAAGGACAGGGGGAGTGGAGGTGGGGACAATGTCATTGCCTTGGCTTTGCCTTACGGATGTAGTTTACCATGCCAACATTGGTTTTCTTTCTTTCTTTCTTTCTTTCTTTCTTTCTTTCTTTCTTTCTTTCTTTCTTTTTCTTTCTTTCTTTTTTTCCAACATTGGTTTTCTTAAACTCCTCTAGCAATGAGAGCTTTATGTGGGAAAAAAATTAGGAGGTCAGCATTTGGTCAACAGGCCTGACTTTCACCTCCTCTCTAAATACTGAATGTGCTGAGTTCTTTGCCAGGAAGCTGTTAGAATTATGACTTTGTGCAAACTTAACTAAACAAACATGACTATAGCACACATCTAATGTGGGTTGTCAAGATGTCAAAAATCAAAGGTTCTTTTAGCTTAGCAAAGAAGGCCATTTACATCTGCTACAAGCTGCATGAAGAGTGGTCAAGGCTGATCTCCTTTCCTGATGCACGCAGGCACTAACTACATTGTTTTACGTTTCTGCTTGTAAAGTACACTTCAGCTTGGCTCGGTCAGAGTACATGAACTTCTCAACATAAACATTCTAAAGCAAAATCTAGGGCATTGATATGATTTAAACTATCTGTTCAACCCTTTCATCTTTTATACACTTGTTGCTTTATTAATGCACCAGCAATGGTCCAAGTTTTGAAATGTCAGCTATTGTGAGGCCAACAGGCCTGGAGCTTATCTCAGTTAAAAGGCAGTGTATTGGGGAGGCTGAGGTAGGAGATCTCCCAGCTAAAGCCAGCCAGGGCAGTAGAGTGAGACCCTGTGGGAAAGAAGCAGGAGGGGATGGGGAGAAGAGGAGGAGATCATTTATACTTATAGTTCACCAAAGAAGGAGACAAAGTCATACCATAGGAAGAAGAACCAAGTCAACCCCAAGGCCAAATGAGGGCAGAGAATCTGTGGATAGAAGCCATTATTACAATTTCTATAGAAAGGATAGAAATGGGCAGCCAGATGAGCCGATTGATGTTTGGCCCATTGGGATGAGTCAGTGGGTTCCTAGAAACAGGGCCTGTCCCTACTTTTTAGTGCCAGGCTAAGAGACAATGAGGGCAGGTAAGCAAGTGGTGGTCCTGGGTGAAAGCTCTGTGGAAAAGGTGACAGGGGCAGGCACTCTGGGTTGGCTGGTTTGCACGGGAAAGGCGTGCTTGTAGGTCAGTTTAAGATCTCTAGGTTCTGGCTGACCCTGGGAAGGACAGTCTCTCCATGGCCACAAGACTCCAGATGCCAAGGCAGTAGAAGCACAGGAAATAAAAGGTGTGTGTATATACATATATGTATTCTCTCTCTCTCTCTC
>CABHPR010000238.1:20119-37153 GCA_902168415.1 Peromyscus melanophrys
TGACTTCAGCAAGGCTGGGCATGGTTGGTGATTGTAGCAAGAGGGAATTGGGGGGCAGGGTGTCAAGAGTTGAAACGTAGTTGCAAGAAAGTTTGCAAACTATGGAATTGGTAGCAGATAGTAGATGATCATTTGGGAAGTTTTGCCAAGTCACCAACAGAAGCTGGCAGTGTTATGATATATTATGTGGGGACCCTGAGGGTATCCCTCATGTGCAGGGAAACATACTGGCATGCTGTGCAGACAGAGTGGCAGGCTGGCAGGCAACCCACTCCATGGGGGCATGGCGGCGGAGCAGAGGGTGGATACTACATCCACAAGGAAATGGTTTATTATAATAGAGAGATGGAGAGAAGATAGGAAAGAGGGAGAGAAGAGAGAGAGGGGGCCGAGGGATGCACACCTCATGGGAGTGGAGAGAGGAAGGGACAGAATTTTTCCTTAAGAAGAGGCTTCTACATCAGAACACAGGGCAGCCCCAAGGGGTGGGATTTCAAGGGGCAGATCAGAATATTAACAGGAAGTATCTGGAAAAGGGTATGAGGTCATAAGGATGGTTTGTTTGCAGTCTGTTTTCAGGCAGGAGTTACTGGAATATGTTTATATGCTGATGAAAAGACATGATGGGGGAAAATTAGATTATGCAGAAGAGAAGGAGATTAAGATATAAAGTCTTTAAGTGAGAGGAGACTGTGGCTCACATGTGTACAGGATGGGGAAAGAGGTGCCCCCCCCCCCCCAGGGCTGGATAGTAAAGGAATAGTCTCAAGAATATGTAAATAGGAAAAATAAACAACATGTGAAATAAATTTACCCCAACTTTCCACCACTCTCTCCTCCTACCTGTCAAATGAATTGTAGGGATTGGTATAGCTTTAAGAATTCTAGAAGAAGGCAGGGTGAGGCCTCTGAAAACTGGTACGAAGGAAAATGGCTTGAACTAGATCTTGTGGACATGAAGGATGTGGATCTGGAGGGGAGGACAGGAAGTCAGCATCGAAGAGAGAGAGGCTGGACAGGAATGCAGAAGAAAGAGGCAGGGAGGCAGGTATTGCTTGACGTGAGTCTGTATTCTCTCCATGCTGAATAACCAGGTGAATGAGATTTGGAAATAAGCCATGATGTTGCATGGGCAAATGTTCCTTCTGCTCCCAGGAGGTCAAGCCCCAAATGCCAGACCACTGTGGTGCACCAGTGTCTGATGTCAAATGGATTTCCAAGCACATATTTCTTCTGCTAGATTTTTTTAATTAGAATTTTGATTGATTTTTTAAAATATTTTGTTATTAAATTTTTTTATTTATTTTACATACCAACCAGTTTCTCCTCCCTCCTCTCTTCCAGTTCCCTCCCCACACCTCCTGTCTAGCCCCTCTCATCCACTCCTCCTTCATTCAGAAAGGGGTCCTCCCATGGGTGTCAACAAAGCATGACATATTAAGTTGAGGCAGGATCAAGCTCCTCCCCCTACACCAAGACTGGGTGAGGCATTTCAGTATGGGAAATAGGTTCCAAAAAGCCAGCTCAAGTGACAGGGGCAGGTCCTGAACCCACTGCTAGAGGCCCCACAAACAGACCAAGCTACACAACTGTCACCCACATACAGAGGTCCTATGTTGGTCCCATGCAGGCTCCCTAGCTGTCGGTCCAGAGTCTGTGAGCTCCCACGAGCTCAGGTCAGCTGTCTCTGTGGTTTCATCATGATCTTGACCCCCCCCCCACTTACTCATACAATCCCTCCTCCCTCTCTTCAACTGGACTCCTGGAGCTGAGCCTAGTGCTTGGCTGTGGATCTCTGCACCTGCTTCCACCAGTTACTGGATGAAGGCTCTATGATAACAATTAGGGTAGTCACCAATCTGATTACAGGGGAAGGCCAGTTCAGGCACCCTCTCCACTACTGCTAGGAGTCTTGGCTGGGTCATCCTTGTGGATTCCTAGGAGTTTCCCTGGCACCAGGTTTCTCCCTAACCCCAAAATGGCCCCCTCTATCAAGATATCTCTCCTCCTCCATCCAGCCCCCAGCTTGACCAACCCAATCCCTCATGTTCCCATTCCTCCACCTCCTCCCCTCCACCTTCCCCTCTCCCCAACCCCAGTTTACCCAGGAGATCTCATCTATTTCCCCTTCCCAGGGCAATCCATGTATCCCTCTTAGGGTCCTCCTTGTTAGCTAGCTTCTCTGGGATTGTGGATTGTAGCCTGGTTATCCTTTGCTTTACATCTAATACCCACTTACAGTGAGTACATACTGTGTTTGTCTTTCTGAGTCTGGGTTACCTTACTCAGGATAATTTTTTTCTAGTTCCATCCATTTTCCTGCAAATTTCAAGATGTCATTGCTTTTTACAGCTGAGTAATACTCCGTTGTATATATGTGCCACATTTTCTTTATTCATTCTTCCATTAAGGGGCATCTAGGTTGTTTCCAGGTTCTGGCTATTATGAACAATGCTGCTATGAACATTGTTGAGTAAGTGTCCTTGTGGCATGACTGAGCATCCTTTGGGTATATGCCCAAGAGTGGTATAGCTGGGTTTTGAGGTAGATTGATTCCCAATTTTCTGAGAAACCACCATACTGGTTTCCAAAGTAGCTGTACAAGTTTGCACTCCCACCAGCAGTGGAGGAGTGTTCCCCTTACTCCACATCCTCTCCAACATAGGCTGTCATTAGCATTTTTTATCTTAACTATTCTGGTAGGTTAAGAGGGTATCTCAGAGTCCTTTTGATTTGCATTTCCCTGATAGTAAGGATATTGAACAATTTTTAGGTGTATCTTGGCCATTTGAGATTCTTCTGTTGAGAATTCTCTGTTTAAATCTGTACCCCATTTTTAATTGGATTATTTGGTATTTTGATGTCTAGTTTCTTGAGTTCTTTATATATTTTGAAGATCAGCCCTCTGTCAGATGTAAGGTTGCTGAAGATCTTTTCCTATTCTGTAGGCTGCCTTTTGTCTTATTGACCATGTTCTTGCCTTACGGAAGCTTCTCAGTTTCAGGAGGTCCCAATTATTAATTGTCTATCTCACTATCTGTGCTATTGGTGTTATATTCAGGAAATTGTCTCCTGTACCAGTGCATTCAAGGCTATTTCCTACTTTCTCTTCTATCAGGTTCAGTGTAACTGGATTTATGTTGAGGTCTTTGATCCACTTGGCCTTGAGTTTTGTGCAGGGTGATAGATATGGACCTATATGCATTCCTCTACATTTAAACATCCAGTTATGCCAGTACCATTTATTGAAGATGCTTTTTTTTCCCATTATATAATTTTGGCTTCTTTGTCAAAAGTCAGGTGTTCATAGGTGTGTGGATTTTCATCAGGGTCTTCAATTCAAATCCATTGATCTACCTGTCTGTTTTTATGCCAATACCAAGCTGTTTTTATTACTATAGCTCTATAGTAGAGCTTGAAGTCAGGGATAGTGATACCTCCAGAAGTTCCTTTATCATACAGGATTATTTTAGCTGTCCTGGGTTTTTTGTTTTTCCATATGAAGTTGAATATTGTTCTTTTGAGGGCTGGAAAGATGGCTCAGCCATTAAAGGCTAGGCTCACAACCAAAAATATATTACATATTTTTAAATGATTTTTCCTAACATTTTATGAAAAGCCAATGGATTGCTCTGCCTTTTACAGTGGCTGCATGCATCGAAATTAGATCATTATCAGGATCGAGGGAGTTGATCCTGGAGTGGTGCCTGGCATGCGATGCCGGCTGTTCTGAAGATCATAACAAAAATAGTATTTTCCTTTAAAAAAAAACTAAAGCATGTGTGTGTGTGTGTGTGTGTGTGCACGCGCGCGCGCGCACACACACACACACACACACACACACACATAAAAAAATAAAATAAAAGCATGAATAGCCTGACTGAAATAGCCCTGTGATTTTTCTCTGTGTGTATGTGTTGCTGGGAACTGAAGCCAGAGTTTCCGGCATGCTAAGCACACCCTGTACCATCAACCCAATGGTCACTTTTAGTATGTTGCCATTTCTTATCTTTTTTCCTGTGTGTGCTCTCTACTTTAAATAGCCTTTGGCACCTGCTTTGTTTGTTTGTAGTTTAAATTACTGTTCCCAAGTATCTACCCATGTCATCAACATCCCTCTTTTCTGATCAGCAAGTAGCACACAGGAGCAGACATTCAGTGGGAGGGAGGGAGGTGCAGCAGGGAGGGTGGAACTGCCTGCCCTCAGGTGAGGATTTGGTCTGTTACAGCCTGCCGCAGCTGCTTTGACACTTGAGACACAAGGTGACATTGGCATTCCACAAGGGCTGGACAGGTGCAGAAAACACTCCAGAGACACTAATGTTTGTACCTTTTAACTCTTTCTCAGATGATCAAACCCAGGGTCTTCCATGTGCTAGTCAGGCACTCTGCAGCTGTGCTGTAGCACAGTCCAAGGAAGTCTGTCTGTCTGTCTGCCTTGGTTTTGTTTAAGACAAGATTTCCTTTAGTAGTCCAGGCTCGCCTTAAACTCACTAGAATCCTCCTCTTCTAGGATACAAATTCAGTCCCATATCACAATGCCTGGCTCCTAGAATAAGTCTTTTGTTCTTGTTCCTGCTGTAAGGTGGTGGTGGTGGTGGTGGTGGTGGTGGTGGTGGTGGTGGTGGTGGTGGTGGTGGTTGTTCAGACAGGGTCAGACTAGTTGAAGCTGATCTGGGACTCAATTCCTTAAGTAGTCCAGATTAACCTTAAGTTCAAGGTTATCCTCCTGCCTCAGTCTCCCAAGTGCTGTAAATAGAGGTGTAAGCCACCACATACAGGAAGAATGATTTTTTAGGAGGACCAGCAACATGACTCAGCAGGTGAAGGCGCTTGCCACAAAAGGCTGACAATATGAGTTCAATCCCCAGAACCTACGTAAAAGAGTGGATGGAGAGAACTGACTCTATGGAGTGGCCCACTGACCACCTACACATGTGTACTATGACATTTGTGCCCCCCTACACACACAAATTTTTTTAAACAAGAATGACTTAAAATAGAAATCGTCAGAGGAGTAGTATCATATTTTTTACACACTAGGAATGTTTGGAGTCAGGTGAGAATAGCCGCTTCTCTCCCATATTTCTGAGCAGTCCAAGACAGCCTGGGACCATATCCACAGGACTTTGTTCCCCTCACAGTCAATTTTATGATCCAATTAAGCCGCTATCTCAGAATAGCCCTGCCCATACTGATAACAGCCTTTCTTGGTAGTTCCTGGGGACTCCCCTGCTTAGCCCCTCCCACCTCAGCATCCCAGAGAAGGCTTCCTCCTCCTCTAAAGCCTGCTTCTGGCTTCCAGGTGCTTTGCCTGTGTTTTCTATGCAACCTCCCCTCCCCAGCAGCTAATCCTGCAATCCAGTCCTGTCACCACCCTCAGTCATCACCACCCACAGTGTCCCATCAACAAACTCCAGGCCTTCAGCTCTAGCCTGGAAACCTGCCCTATGTATCGAACTGGTCTCAACTGCTCCTTGTCCAGCTCCACACACTCCACTCCCTGTCCCCAAACAAGTTTTTCAATTCCCTAACCGCATGTACTCATTCCAGCAGAGGCTGAAGGCCAGCCCTTGGCTAGCATGGAAATAAGCACTCTGAGGAATTCAGATATGCACAGCCTAGAAGGTCATGGGGGCAGGGGTGGGGGGCGGCAATTCAAAACAAGAGTGCGGCTTGTCACCACCTCTGCGAAGGAAAGTACCTACCAGCTTGGTTCTTCCATTTTCCTGCCTATACATTGGACATAGCTTACTTCTTGGTGAAGTTCTAATGGGGTCTAATAATCCAGTGATGCTATGGGCCAAGCTGACTGCTGAGTAAATATTAAATATTCACAGTTTGGTACTTCCTTCCTTAATGGTACCTCAATACTCAGAGGACTGGCAATTTGCCACCTGGGCAGACAGGATAGGGGCTGTGCATGGTGTGGACAACAGGCACTGAGAATTCAGAGAAGACGGGGAAATGATGACCTTCCAAGACAGAACAGCAAGCGTGTGTCCTAGGAAAGTGGGTCCAGAACTGCAGCTAAACAACAAGATAAACATTGAAACCTGGCGAGGCAGGCTGCTCTCTCCCTCCTCTCCGTCCTTAGGAGCCTTCCTTGCTCACTCCTTGGAAGTGCAAGCCCACTCCATTCCTATGCTGCCCACACCCCTCTCCTACTTTCTCTTTTCCCTGTTTTGCCATATAAGGTATTTAGTTCTTGCTCCTCTATCTGTGTGCTCACAAGAACAGGACTCTACGTGTGTGTGTGTGTGTGTGTGTGTGTGTGTGTGTGTGTGTGTGTGTGTGTGCGCGCGCGCGCGCGCTGAATTTCTTTGGGACCACATCCCAGCTCCCTAAGTACTGTTCACCAAAGAGTACATTCAATTCTGTGGATCAGGATCTTGCGACTTATAAATGCTGAAACTTCTGGCAAGGCAATCATGAAATCAGTTGCATGTCAGCGATAAGGAGTTCTCATGTAGACTCAGACATCTTCTTGTGTCTTAACAGGAAAGGTGTGCACTAGAAAAAATTAATCTGACATTAAGAGAAGGGTGGATTTGTGAGGAAAAGAAACAGGAAGACATGGGCCTTTGTGGCAGTTCAGGAGCCAGGTGAAGAACACCCACACTGAAGAAGTAGGAAGGAACAGAACAAGCATTCCAGCAGAGTTACCTCAGCAGGACTGTTTTCAAGGTCAACAAAAGACCTGAGAGACTTACTTCACTAGAGGCATGGGAGGGAATTCAAGTGGCTGTCCTAGAGAATTGAGTGTCCATAGACATTCTATATGCACTGATGGGTACTATGTGCCAAGTTCATTGAGTAGGAATCCATTTGTCTACCTGTGTACACAAATGTATGTGTGTCCATGCATTAAACTGAAAAGCATATGCCAAGTATCTATCAAATAGTGTTGAGGAAGCCGCCCACTGATCCTACCCAATTTACATAAGTCTGTACTTCATGATTATTTTTTAAATGTATTTTCATTAATTGTTCAGCAACTCTGCACATGCATGAAATCTATTTTGGGCACATATGCATGTATTGTAAGATAATTGGAATACCCCAAATGAAATTTTTATTCTAAAAGAAACATCAGAAATTTAAATCTGTTGTTTAAAATATCATGATACCCAATAGGTACCCACTGAAGTTTGAGGCTGGTGAGATAATTTAGCACACTGGCAGAGGCACTGGCACTCGGGCATGAACTCAACCCCTAGATCTAATAAGACGTCAAGACAGAACTTTGAAAGTTCCGCTGACCTCCACATGCACACACGTGTACAAACACACACACACACACACACACACACACACACACACACACACGATAAAAATAAATATTTAAATGTTAAAAATAAATATTTAAAGTGCAAGGGCTGGGGAGATGGCTCACTGGAAAAGAATGGTTGCTGTACAGACATGAGGACCTGAGTTTGAATTCCTAGCACTCATGTAAAAAGCCATAAATGGCTGTATCAGAAAGCAGAGCATTGAGGGGTGGAGACAAGCGGACTGACTGGTTGAGCAGCCAGCTTAACTGAAACAGTGAGCATCCGGGACAGGGAGAAACCCTGTCTCAAGGCAATAAGGCAGACAGCTGCAGAAGGAAGTCACAACATCCCTCTCTGGTCTCCACACACACTCATGGGCATGAATACACACTCACCAGCATGTACCACAACACTCACACGCACATAAAACAAACTAGTTTTTAAAATCAAATACAGTTTAACTTGAGCTAAAAATACAACGAGTTGACCCTTAGTTCAGGAACAAAATGAGTTTGGGAGGATGTGATCCAAAATCAGGGAGCCTATGAATTCAGTAGTGAAGCCACTATCCCACTCAGATGAAGGGTCAGGAAGCCGAGTCTGATTCATGAGTGTCGAAGACATCAGCAGCCCACACCTTGTGATCCCCCAGGGTTAAAGTTTAAAACCATGGGCATTTTTCCACAAAGACACTCACATCTGTCTCATAGTTGTCTAGCTATGAGAAAGGATGGATGCCTGCGATGGCCAAAGTGATAAAAATCAAGCTAATAATAAACCCGACATGGCAAGAACAGTGGTCTAAAGCAAGCTATTAATAGTACTTTTAAAAGATTATTTTCTGAAGAAACAGTAAAAAGGAATTTGACACTGAATCATCCTCAGTTTCGTGTACATTCGTAGCACAAATAAGACTGCATGTTACTATTACAAATGAAGACCATTACTCTGGAATTCTTCTAGATGCTAATGCCGCCCACATCCTAACTGTGTCATGATTTCTAATGTCTTCCCAGGAGCCAGTTCGACAGACTCTGACAGTGAAAGCTTACCTTTTGTATCAAAAGCTGGAGCTATGCCACAGTGAGTGTCTTTGAGTCCACCGATGGCCCTTGTCACACGGAAGGGTAGCAACTGCTTGGTTTTGAAGCCCAGTGTGCTGGGCTGAGAAGGGTCAAGCCATGTCCATCAGAGATCAAGCATTTGCAATTGGGATACCATTTCTGCCTTGACATGAATTTAAGTGGTGGGGGTCTGTATTTCATCCTGAGTATACTAAAATTGAGCCAAGTGCTGTTGTTAGCTTCAGAGACAGCCAGGGGAAAGATTTGTAAGTAAATGACAGGATCAGTCACACTGAGAGGAAAACCAGTTAGGCTACTACTAAGGTGTGAATGAGGATCAAAAACATTTAATTGGGCCAGATATTGATCTTCTTTTATATAAAAATATTTTGCTAGTTAAGCCTTATATCTGAAAAGGCCAGAATTTGGTTATCCTTGCAGAAATGTGGGTTACTAGTAAAATGTTACTGTCTCCTTTATTTTACAAAAGCATATTCAAGTCTACCTGAGTTTGGGAGAAAACTCCATTAATGCTGAGATGTGCTAACAAATGTCTTAATTTGCTAGTAAATACATAACAGTTATGTTATGTAAAGGCTAATTTCCCTGATTAGATCCTTACTCATTAATGCAAGTACTGTATTATAAGACTAATACAATAGTAAAATAATCATATATAATTTGAAAAGTCATGTCCATTCCATGTCAGATAGTCACAGATGTTAAAGGAACGTACAGTGTTGTACACTTTGCCTGTCCTGATTCAAGTTCCATTTCAAGTTAAGACCTCACAGCCTCTTGGCCACGAGGAGCCTGGAACTTGACTCCTCTAGATTCTTCCTTTCCATTTCACTGAAACTCTGAGCACGAAGACAAAAAATGCCAGGCTATTCCCAACCACATTAGAAGCCAGCACAAAGGACAGCTGCTAGCCCTAACACAAACACTAAAACTGAGTTAAATATAGGACCCTCACCGTAAAGATGTCAAATATCTGCCTACTGATAAAGACTGGAGCTTCATTTTCTCTTGAGATTTTTTTAAGGATAACACCTTAAAAATCTTTGTCCGTGTGAGTTGTCTCTGGCTATTTTCCTTCCATCTGTGTGTTTATTAAAGTCCGTTCTATCCGTGCACTGACCACACAGCTCTTTTTGGCTATATGTTTTAATGAGTTCCAACTTCTGAAACAAATTTTAATAGAAGCAGACTGAGTCTACGAAAAGAAACCCAGGTCTTCTGTAAAATTATTTTTTAAAAACAATTGCTGATTTGGAAAAAAAAAAAAAAAAAACAAAAAAAAACCTAACACTTGCTTCTCTGTTTTTCAGAGCTCAAAAGAAAACCACTTCTGTTTCCTTGACCATAGGAACCTCATCTCCCAAGACAGGAGTGACCACAGCTGTGATCCAGCCCTTATCTGTTCCTGTGCAACAGGTAATTGTGCCTGGAGCCGCAAGGAGCGGAGTTCAGGAGCAGGCTGCTCTGTTTGAAGAACAGGACTTTGAGTCTAACTGACACATTCCCTGGTAACATTTTCTGAGTAAAAACACAGTCAAAGGAAGAAAAACCCACCGTTAATGGTCTCATTTTAACTCATTGAGAATACTCTCTCCAGGTGGTGGTGGTGCACGCCTTTAATCCCAGCACTTGGGAGGCAGAAGCATGTGAATCTTTGTGAGTTCCAGGACAGCTAGGGCTGTTACACAGAGGAATTCTGTCACGAAAACCAAAACAAACAAACAATTTTCATCAAAAGCTCACAATAACTCAACAGCTCTAGTCACATAGGAAGCTTGGAGAGGATGATGGTGCCTGCCTCAGCTCTGTCTGTCTGTCTGTCCTCCAGTGTGCCTACTCTCTGTCCCCATCCAGTTCCCATCTCATTAGCTTATTAGAGAGACCAGGAAAGTTCACACACCAGCAGGAACTTTTCCTGCCTCTGAAGGCCAAACAGTAGGGCGCAGAAAAAAACAATTCCAGTTCTTTGCCTCCACTCTACTGTTTTAACATTGGTTTAGTGTCAGTACAAGACCTGCTTTATCAAAGGAAGGCCAGCTACCGGGAAGGAACTGCAGTGGGTTTACTTCGCAAACACCATCAACATTATCTTTTAAGTAAAAAAAATCTAAATAATAGACGTGATGTAAATCTTTAATTACAACACTTGTAGAAGGCTCCCCTGACACTCTTGGTAGTGAATCTCTCCCTACTGAAGAGATTGGTCTCATGTGAATCCCCATGCCTTCCATCAGCTTTTATTATCTATAACATTATCCATAATATTACCCGTAAGGATTATAGTAACTACTGCATGCCATACATACTTTGTAGCATGTAGAAGATGAAATCAATAGAGAAAAGACATTTTTGTTCATAAACTTGAGAAGAATCAACAAAATGGCAGATACAATAGATAATTCCTTTAAACCCCTGAACCAGAACGACATTTCTAAAATTATCTCTGGTCAAATCCATGGGCAGTTTCTGTCCAAAAGTTTGACTTTTAAATATTGACAGGCATTTATTTGGATGTAAAGCACTGTGCTAGACACTTGATCGCAGAAAGAAGTCATCAGCCCCACTCCTTCCCAGTCTATAGACTCCTCTGGGGAGAACCTGAGATACTTCCTAACATTGCTGAATTTATTGCGAAATACAGAATGGAAAAATATATAGTGGCATATAGATGCAAACGCAATCATTATGTACAGAGTGCATTTCAAGTGGTTTATTTCTACAGGAACACTGAGTAATGCATCCTAGTTTGCAGATGTGAGGTGGAGGTGCTCATCATTTCTTCCTGGTGGTCACAATGAGATGGAAAATTTAACACTTGAGAGTCAGAGTGCCCAGGTTCGAATCCCAGCTCTTACTAAAGGGACTTTTGAACAAACGTCTCTGGGCCTAATTCCTTCATCTGCAGAATGGAAACTGTCATGCCAACAGTCCCTTGGCAGTGTTCTGAAGAGTCTCTGAGATGGTCTTCATATGACATTTCAAACAATGTCTGACATGGAGCGGTACTATAAATGTGACCATATAGTCTTTAGATGTCAAAGATAGTGACAAGTGAGACACAGAACTCCCAAATGACAAGCCTTTGACAAGTAAAAAGTCTTTCAGGGACAATGAGTAGACCTTACTCTGTAGCAATTCTCGGTACTCACTGCTGTAGCAGCTCAGAGCACTGTGATGTGCCATGGTGTATTCAGACACATGGTATCAGATTGCTATCAATTTATAAGTGAATAAATCCAGATTACTTGAAAATAAGCAATTTAACACACGCACACAAATTTTCATTCACTACTTTTTATTTTCCATTCACAATTCTGGAACCTTTTACTTCCTTCTGAGATGGATGCTAGTCAAAAACTTTTCAGGACCTTGAGCTTTTTACACATCAGTAAATGAGTTTCACTTCTTTCCCTTGTATTTTCTATTCTCCTTTATTGAAAGAATTCACATGAAAAATTAGGTAAGTAGATGTTCCCATAATTTACTTTGCTCTTCATTGACAATAGCTTATCTTTTTGATTCAATGAATCCAGACTGTATTTTAAAATAAAATATAGTGTCTGTGAGAACTTCTAAACAGACCCCTGTGGAAGTCCCACACACAGAAATCCATTTGGTAATAGCATTTAAAAGCTCCCAGATTCCCCCAGGACCCGGAGAACTCGTACCTCCAATATCCTTTTGAAGAGAGAAGAGGAACAGATGTGAAATGAGGGAGCTGAACAATGTCTGTGCTGTAAGAGCAGGCTGGCGGGTGATGGATGACGATACTTTCATATGCTCGATTCATTCAAGTGGAGGAATCTCATAGTGAAAGGTTTCTTTGGTCCATCTTTTCAGAGATTTATATATTGAGAATCTGATCCATGTGTCTTTACTCTTTCAGGTTCACAGTCCGACTTCGTATCTCTGCCGACCCGATGGAGCCGCCACGGGCTGTCTTCTTCCTGTTTTTACTAAGGTCTGACATCTGGAAGTCTCATTCTCTGTGTTTGCTTTAGTCCTTACATTTCGTTCACATGTGACTTTATGTAGCAGCCTTTAAGATTTGAAATGAAGATATTAATAGGCAGATCATCGTGGTTACCTTAGGGGATAAGTAGGTATTCATTGAATAATGACTGTGTGGCCATTTTCTTAGGCAAGGTTTGAGAAACATGGCCGTGAGCAAGCAAAGCCAGATATCTGGTCTAATGGGAAAGCCAAGAGAAGTATGAATAATAAGATAGAATTCATTATTTAAATTTTTTCTTTCTTTATAGCTGGGCACGGTAGCATATTCCTGTAGTCCCAGCAGTTAGAGGCAGAGGTAGGAGGATTTTTAAGAGTTTGAGGCCAGGACTGGTCTACACAGTGAATCCCAAGAATTAATCAGTTTCCCTTTTTACTCCCAATGAAATCTCTTGAAAGATCTAGGAAGCTTCACAGAAAGAAAAAAAATACAAACAAGCAAGCAAACAAATAAGCACAAAACCATATTTTCCATTTAAGTTGTTAATATACATCGCCAAGTTGAATGAGTCTCGTGTTATTGGATGACTGCAGAAGTCAGAAACCAGTCCATGCAGATTTTCTTTCTTTCTTTTTGAGGAAAACTCTAAAGCTTAATTGAAAGACATTTTAAAAGGCCAAAGAAGAGGAAAGATGAGCCATTTTCATGTCAAAAGACTAATGAAGTCGTTAGTTCCCGGATATATCGAATGCAAATTTAGCTGAACCCCCAAAAGTTCCTGGTTCTAAGAGTTATAGCTATATATATGGTATATATATAGCTACAAATACCCAGGGTCCTACTGAAGAAGTAAACAGGGCAGTGTTAGGGAAGAAGTACATTTGTCCTATAAGGTATCAAGGCTTCCTTAAGGTTATATGATAGTTATAATAAAGGTTGAGCACGTCTAATCTGAAATGTTTTAAAAGCTAAAACTTTGAACATTGATCGAAGGCCTATAGTTGCCGCCTCATGGGACAAGTCTCAGTCAATACACAGGTGTACTAAAAGCACCATCTAAAATCTCCTTGGGATACATGAATGAGGTATTTAGAAAACATTAATGAATTTCGTGTTCGCTTGTATCCGTCTCAGTGTGCTTTCTGTTGCTGTGACAGACACCATGACCAAAAGCAACCTGGGGAGGAAAAGGTTTATTTGGCCTTCACTACCGGGTCCCGGTCCATCATTGAGGGAAGCGAGGGCAAGAACTCACAGCAGAAATCAAGATCACTTCTGCTTACTGGCTAGCTCCCCAGCTTCTGCTCAGTTAGCTTTCTTATACTGTCCAAGATGCCTGCACAGGGGATGGTACCACCCACAGTGGGCTGGGCCCCCTCCCGCATCAATTAGCAATCAAGAAAATGCCACCCTGGCCTGCCCACAGGTCAGTCCGATGAAGGCAATCCCTTAGCTGAAACTCACGCAGGTAATTCTAGGCCATGCCAAACTGACAGCAGAAGCCAACTAGGAGAGGTTCTATACCCAAGATATCCCCATATAGTGCCAACATTCCAATATAAAAAAATTCCCAAATCCAAAGCACTTAGATAAAGGCACAAGTCTCATCAAATTGATGAAGACTCAGAACAGCACCCACAGAGCTATTCCAATCACTGCAGGCATGTAGAGATCACTTAGGGACACAATGAATTTGTCAGGGGGGCTTAAAAAATATTTTTTTAATTGGACTCCATGCTTATCACAAAAATAAATTCCGTAAGCTGGAGATAAATGAGAAAACAAATCTATAAAACTTCTGTGAGGAAGCCTGAAGGGTCCACACCTGTCATCCCTGCCCTCAGGAGGCTGTAGTACAAAGACTGCTGTGAGTTCAAGGCCAGCAAGAGCTATGCAGGGAGTTCCAGGTCAGCCTGGACTGTGGAGTGTGAACCTACCTCAAGAAAGAAAGAAAGACAGGGAGAGGGAATGTCTGTCTGACCACAGCAAAAGCAGCTTTAGTATCTCCATGTAGAAAATCAAACTTAATAAAAACTTCTTCCTAAGCACTCACTGTTTCCAGTGAGCATAGAAAACACATGCTAGCCAGGCATGCCTTTAATCCCAGCACTCGGGGGTGGAGTCAGGTGAATCTCTGTGAGTTCGAGGACAGCCTGGTCTACAGGGCAAGTTCCAGGACAGGTACCAAAACTACACAGAGAAACCCTGTCTCAAAAAACCAAAAGAAAAAAGAAAGAAAACACATGCTAATGGTTGAAACCCTCCTCCACAAAAGCCAGCAACAGTAACAGCAAAAGAAGTCCTTTAAGACCCTAACAAACCTAAGTCTGCAACAGCTGGGGACATTTTCCTCAGATGTTCTGAGCAGATACCACTTAGACAGGAGGACGCTCACAGCCAGTACGAAGTATAAGAGTTTTTCACAGCCAACTTCTCAAGGGCATCTCTGGAAGACTGTGTTCCATCATGCACATTCTTAACCATGACTCAGCTGATTTGGGGGCAGCTGAGGCCAAACACACCTCTTTTCTGGCTTTATTTTTGTTTCCTTTTGTTTTGTTGGAGACATGGTATTACTGCATAGCCCAGGCTAGCCTCCGACTCAC
This sequence comes from Peromyscus melanophrys, assembly GCA_902168415.1. NCBI lineage: Eukaryota > Metazoa > Chordata > Mammalia > Rodentia > Cricetidae > Peromyscus > Peromyscus melanophrys. The sequence continues at coordinate 35,037 of CABHPR010000238.1, forward strand.
AATCTTCCTGCTGCCTCAGTTTTCTCAATGCTGGGATTCCAGACATGCACCACTCTGCCCAAAACTCACATGACCCTTCATTTAAACAGATCAAGCCCATGCTGGGTGTATAGGAGGAGGAAACACAGATGTCCCATTTTGTTCTCCCTCACCACAAGGTCAAAAGGTTCCTCGATCACGGCCTTACATCGTAAATGTCACCGATTCCTCCTGGACACCAAGAGGATCCTCAAAGTCTAGAACCGAAACCTCAGATTCCTCCATTATAGTCCAACTACTAGGACAGAGACAGTGTCAACAGTCATTCTGACTCAGCTGCCGCCACCACACAAATCAAATCATGAAGTGTTCTGTGTGCTAGCAACATGGCTGAAAAATGGTTTTTAGCGTATGTTGATCTTTAAGAAATCAAAGACCCAGAGGATGTGGAAGGAATGTGTGCATCTCTGCCCTCTGACCTGGTGTGTGGCGTGGTACACCTGCTTTCTGCGGGATTCTTCTCTTCTCTGCATGTGCTTTTTCCTTTTCCCGGCTGGCAGCTTCTCTCTGGTTCGCAGCATCCTCTTTAGGTCAGATTTAGTGGAGTGGGTTTAGACAATGTTCCCGTATCAGCTCTTAACTCAGATGACCCTGGGACTCATTACCCTGAGTCCTTTCTCTGGTATTCCTCTTGTGTGTGGTGGTGACAGTGCATGGCAGGTGGGCTTTTCCTGTCCAGGGAGTGCCTCCATCTATTTCCTCATGCTCCTGTAAAGATCCCCAACATTCCTGCTTGGGAATCCTGCAGAACAGTAGGGTTGGCTTCCACAGCAGAGCTGGTAAGGACTGTGAGACTGTGGGCAACAGGGATGTTCACAGGATAACTACTCCAGAGGGCTTTTCTTCCCTTAGACCCTTCCAAGGAATCACAATGCCAAGTGAGCATGATCTGTGATGAGAGGTCTCTTTATATGGATCCTGAAACATCCAACATCCCCAGATGCCACCTCTGAATGATGATCCAGATGACTAAGCAAGCCTCTGAACATTGATTTGCATCATTTTGAGGGCTTCTCCTTATGCTCCTAAAGGTTGTCTTAAGGGTTTACTGGGATTAACCATCCATGATTCATGCGTGTGTGCCTCTGTGTGTGTGTGTGTGTGTGTGTGTGTGTGTGTGTGCATGTGTGTGTGTGCGTGTGTGCGTGTGTGCCTCTATGTGTGTGTGTGTGTGCATGTTACAGGAGAAGGTGAGCTGTAACCAAACTCCAGGAGCAATCAGATTTTTTTGGCCTTTGTCTCTAGGCATCCACTCATTTGCTACACTCTTGCTTTCAAACATGACAAAAGAAAAAAAACACATAATTTTAGGAATAAATCTGATCTCCTTTGATGCCTAAAAGCTCAAGCATGAAAAATATTTGGGTGTCATTTGTTATGTCCCAGAAATGGCTTCCTGGAACCATTTCATAGATTGGCCCATAGAAGCTAGACCGCACACTATGCTTTGAAACACTAAATTAACTCATCTCTGGCTACAATCATAAACTACAAAACATTTACTTAAAAGCCAGAGATTTTCTAGGGCCAGCAAGATGTCTCATCTGATAAAGGCACTTTCACCAAAGCCAAGTTCATTCCCTGGGACCCACATGGCAGAAGAGAACCAGGTCCTGCAAGTCATCCTCTGGCATGTCTGTACCCCAATCCCACACACAGTGAGCAAACAAACAGAGGAGAAAATGAGAAGACATTTAAAGCATCTATTTTCTACACTTCGAAATACAAGTGGAGAAAGGGATGAAATCATTGATACTTTTGAGAGTCTCCCAGGCTAGCCTCAACCTCTCAGGATAGCTAAGGATGACTTTAAGCTTCTGATGGTCCAGTATCTGCTGGACAAACCGAGTGGTTAGGATTAAAATCATGAGCAACTAACCCTAGATTTTTGTTGGTGCTAAAGATCAAATTTGAGATTTTATACATAGTAGGTAAGTTCTCTACCATCTAAGCTGCATCTCCAATGTCAATAGTTTAGATAATCTTAACCTTCTCATTATATATATATACATATATATATACACCTATAGAATAGATAGATAGATAGATAGATAGATAGATAGATAGATAGATAGATA
>CABHPR010000238.1:37163-55747 GCA_902168415.1 Peromyscus melanophrys
ATAGATAGATAGATAGATAGATAGATAGATAGATAGATAGATAGATAGATAGATAGATAGATATTCTTGTTACCTGCCCATACAATATACTTTCCTTACACTTTTATAACTCATTGACAAACACAGTATGCTTTTAGAATATCCCCAGCACTTTAACACATATCCTACAGGACATTTGCTGAAGCATTTTTTCCTCCATTTGGTATAAGATTTGTGACTAGCTGTGACTCCCCATATCCTTAAAACAAAACAAAACAAACCTGCTCAAAGCCCACACACTTCTTAACAAATTCTGTGCATTAGCTTGTTTATAGGCATGTTTTTTATCATAACTTAATTATTTCCAAAGGCCTACACATGCTATAAGGTATCTAATTTGTCTAATCAAATTCTCAAATAGTCTGAATGTGTAAATAGCCCCTATTACTAGTTCATCTTGGAGGAGGAAGGTAGGACGAGGACATATGTAAGGGAATTTTTAACATTCTGGCATTTAATAACGAGCACAAAAACATCACCTCTTTTGTATCCATAAAGTTACATTAATTTATCTTTGGCATCATAAAAATTTATTAGTCTGCACTTGGAGTGGGGTAAGGGCAATGAAGTAGTTACAAGGGAGGCGGAAACGAAGGTCAATAAGGAAGACATGCAGCGAGCTTTATTATTTGACTCCGAATCTGGAAATGAGAAAATGCCGAACCCCTTAGCTTCATAAACTGGACATAGGAAACTGGTCAGGCAGAGGTGGTGGGGGGTCCATGAAAGAGTGGGGACCTGTCAAAGCAAATGAGTGTCCTTTTTCTCCTATCTGGCTTCGCTAAGGATCTGCAGACCTTTGGAATATAATTGTTTGGAAGCCTTGCATTCCACCAGCTTACCATTAAATGTAGATAAAGCAAAGTGGTAGCTGTTACATCAAATTCCAAAAATAACCAGGGTCAGTGCAAATCTGTAAACAGGCAAAAAGGTGCCACAGGACTTATGGTAAAGTTTTCTAATCTCGTGACCTGGAGATCATGAGAGGCTGGTAACCAGTGAACGTAAAGGTATCCATCCTCACCTGAGTCCATGGTGATTATTTTCTAACAACCGTCTTGTGGAGGTTTGGTTCCTTGGTGTCTGGGGTTTTGTCTAAGTTTGGGCATCTTTCTTCCCCATTGTGAGAATGTTTACGGAGGCGTGAAGTCTAAGGAGGGCCACTTGCTTCTTGAATTTCAGGAACTACAGAACACAGCAGCCTCCGAGGGCCAGGTGGTGGTCCTGGAATGCCGAGTCAGGGGAGCACCCCCCATGCAGGTCCAGTGGTTCCGGCAAGGGAGTGAAATCCAAGACTCTCCAGACTTCAGGATTCTCCAGAAAAGTAAGAAGGCGTGTCCATTCTCCCAAATTTCAGTTTGGTGTTCTCTGGTTTCACAAGAGTTAAAAAGGACTTAGATGGACTTGCTTTGTATTTTCGAAGTGGGATGAGACTAGATAGCCCATAACGGGCAGGGTGTAAGTTAATCTGTGTAACTCAGCCCCTCTCTTTCCCGTCCCCTTTCTCACAACACCTTGTGAAGACAAGATCAAAGGGACCTCTGTGATGGGTCAGCTACAGATGGAAACACCAATGTGAATGTCACTTTTCTAGTTTCAGCCTTCTGTACCCACTTCATTCTACAACTACAATGTTGGTCACTCCGTGTTGCTCACATGGTGTTACGCTCTTTATCAACTGGGGTGCCCGAAAGAAAGTGCCTATTTCTTTAAGAGGATGCCTTCAAACTGCTCCTTCATTGTTATAGGGCAGGACACAGCCTGCATTAAAGGGGCCTGGGAGCAGACGCTCTTTCTTGCCTAAGATGTTTGTAGAGTTGGCAGTTAGTGCTGGAATTTGCCCCACAACCCCTTCCAAAATGCTACTTGTGAAATATACAAAAGAATTGGTTCCTACCTCATTGTTATGGAAAAAAAAAAAAACAGCAGCCCCTTTGAAGTGGATGAAATCTATAGATCGTTTCTTTAGAACAAAATTCCCACATACTCGCGTAAGTGGACAAATCATTTTAAGAGGCTCACAAGGCAGAAGCAAGCCTGCCTGGAACTACATTGTCTTACACTTCCCAGTGCACAGTTTCTGGATTATGGACATGTAAACTGAGTGGCTGCCACCTTAACTCTGTCCTATACAGAGGTGGTCCTCACCGTTTCTGCACACATGGCCTAGCCAAAGTGATGGGAGCAAAGCAGTGGGTTAATTATCCCCAAACCCTGTTCTAATACTTGTCCCATTTTTTTCCTTTTCTCATGCTAACAGAACCTAGATCGACAGCTGAACCTGGTAAGCGTTTTCTCCTGTTGGGGGTCATGTATCTTTGGGGTTTCAGTAGGTCTTTGTTTCTATTTGAAAGCCACACACCACACAGAATGATGTTTTTGCAATCCCTTAGAAACATGAAACCGTCTTCAAAACAATGTCTTCTTTATCATGGGGTCTGTGCACTGCGGTCCTCATCATCTTTATTAGTAAAACATGCTGTTCAGACAAGAGAGTTGGGCTGTGTGATTTAAGACTTTTTCAAATACAATGTTTTGTACTCAGAAGGCTAACTAGACTCATGACCCAAAAGAAAACCCTTCTAAAATTCCAGTAGAAAAGAGAAATTGGTTGCAGGTTTTTGCTGCCCAAAACCCACTGTAAGACAGTCCACAGCTTAAAAAGTGCCCAAGAAACCAAAAACAGGACAGAGAGAGAGCCCAAAGACAGGACAGAGAGAGAGCCCAAAGACAGGACAGAGAGAGAGCCCAAAGACAGGACAGAGAGAGAGCCCAAAGACAGGACAGAGAGAGAGAGCCCAAAGACATGACATGTGAGCCCTCAGGCATCTGTCATCTGTGAGCTAGAGCTATAAACTTTTACTGTTCCACAAACTTGAAGAAAGTCACTGTGCCCTGGGATCTCTCTTCATTACCAGATCATCTGACCTCACCCAAGTGCTCTGTGATCCAGGAGTGTGGGGGCCGACTGTTCCTCTGCCTTTGACCTCTTGTATATTTATGAGTCCCCATGAACCCAAAAATTATGTGTCCAGGTATCTCATAGTACGCCCCCACCCCCACCTCAAGTGTGTTTTCGTTTGTATTTTTCCCATCAGAAAAGACATGGTCCCGCTATTTCTTCACAGAGGTTAGAAAAACATGGCATTTTCCTGTTTCTGCTGTTTATGCCTCTGCTGCAGCGGCAAGCAGATCCTGCCAAATGTGCCTTGGGAGCCAAGGCCCTGCCCTGACCTTTGCCTGGGAATTTGAAGGTCCCTGTTAGCTCCAGCAGGTCGTGGTACTGTGCTCTGCCCCTGAGCCTGTCACATCTGAGTATCAGGTCGTTAAAAGCAGAGTGCTCTCTTATTAGGACTCAAAGTTAAAAGGATGCTTCTTAACATCCTTTGGGGATGACTGGAATTGATCTAGTGGCTTCTGAGTTACAACTAGAGCATGCCACCTCATTCATTGTACGAGTCACCACATCAAAAACTGTGGTCACTTTCCAGGCTGTGGAGACAGGCCACTTTATGTTTTGTTTGTGATATGTCTTTGTATACAATTGAATAATGATAGGTCCCCTGTGTATGGAACATCTGAGGATAAATCCTTTGTATTGCTCATATTGGAAATCATATAGGTAGCAAGGGTGCATCCTTTCATTTACTGTTTCAAAGAGTAGCAGGTAGATAGATGATAGAGAGGTAGGTATATTTTTATAGAGGACAAACTGAATATTTACCATGGTCACCATATATACATAAGCAAATGATCTCTTTCAATAGTTTAACAAAACAAATAACACTAAAATCATAGGCCAAAAATTCTAAAATTGGGATGGGTTTATGTTTATTTTGGTATTGCACTTTATACTTGGGGCAATATATGCAACTTTCTCCATTGTCCTTATCTACTGAGGTTGATGACAATTTATCAGCTGTCTCCTATAAGCAAGGCCAGAAAATCACCAGTTAGCTACCATCTTAATTTTCAAAGTATTGGTTTGCAATTGCATGCTTTAGTTTTGGGGATGTGTGTGTTTGAGCAATGGAAACATTCAGAGTAAGACTGGGAGCTGAAGTGCCTGCTGTGATAACTTGAGGGCCTGAGACCTACCCCCCTGAATCCATACAAACAGAAAAGGCCAGGCATGGTGACTGTAACTCCAGTGATGGGCAGAGCAGAAGAACATGGATTCCTGAACCTCACTGGTCGACTCGCCTAGGCAAGTCCATGAGATTTCTATCCAGTGACAGAGCCTGCTTTAAAAAGTAAAGGTGAATAGAGAGAGGACTCAGTGAGCCTGGTTTGGCTCCTAGAAATCACACGGTGGCTCCTAACCAGTTGTAACTTTAATTCCAGGGGATACAATGCCCTCTTCTGGCCTCCACAGTCATTTCACACACATGGTGCCCTTACAGTAAACAGAACACTGATATATATAAAATTAAGATAAGTAAATCTTAAAAAATATCTAAACAAAGGAACAGCCCCTACTCCTGCCTCCATTCTCCCCCATTCCTACTGTATACAGTCTTTGTGTTCCAGTTACAGCTTGTTTTGCTTTTCACAAACATACGTTTGATCATGAGTTACTCAATAAAATGTGTTCTGGGTGCCCCAGACCTGTAGAATTCACTTAAATGTCTTCTGGGTGCGCACACACAGAGATGTCACAGCTGAAAGTTGAAGGCATGGAAGGCATTCCTCTTCAGCAATACACCCTCGCAGTGTCTACAAGATTCTCCTTACCATGTTTGCTGAATTTCCTTCTTTTTCTCTTCCCTTTAATTATATCTGCGAGTATTTTAAGAAAACAGACCCCCCCCTACATCACAACCATAATAACAGCATCTGGTAAAAGCAAGTATACCTTGGCAGAGAAATATTTCAAGAAAATCTGTCACTATAAGAAAATAAAGAAGTCAAGAACTATTAAAAAGAAGACAAACTTCTCCTGGCCTCTGATAATTCCACCACCATCTTATTTACCATAGCTACTAGAGTCCTTACTTTTGTTTTTCCAATGGGACACTTAATACGTTCCACTTTGGGAAGTCCACACTAAGTAATTAATGATTTTAAGTAAAATCCATGGTCGTTTTTAAACAAAAAGAAGAATTAACACTAGAGTAACTATTCACGTGACTGCTTCTGTGAGTTGGATGGAATATAACTAGAACAAGCCTATTTCAAAGCATGTTTGTATTTAAATGAAGTAGAGCATGCCTAACAAAACTAGGTGTGATTTATTTCCTAATTTCCAATGTTTCCCTTGTGTTGACCTTGAAATTTCCACATCAAGGGAGTGTGTGTGCATGTGTGTGTGTGTGTAAGAGAGAGTGTGTGTGTGTGAAAGAGAGAGACTCTGCATCTGCAAGTGTGTGTGATTGTGTATGAATGTGTGTGGGTATAGGTGTAAGAGAGTATATATGAGGGTGTGTGTGTGTGTGTGTGTGTGTGTGTGTGTGTGTTCAAACTACTTAATTCTCTGAAATGACCTGACTTTTTACTAGATCTAAGCAGCCACTGGTATATTCATCTATATAGAATGAATGTAGGGATGTAGGGGCTGGCTTCTGTGATATCTGAATGTTAACCACTGTTAAGTAGGAACAGAAAAGCACACATGCCTAGAATACATCTGAGGCAAGAGATAAGTTTTATAGGACTCGGTCAGTGATGTTTTCCAAATGCTAAAACATAAATAGCTTTTGAAATTTGGGACAGTATTTAAACAGATTTTACTGCTCTCTCTCCTCTTCCTCTGGCATAGTTGCTCTTTCCTGGTCGCTCGTCTGTTCCTCTCTGTCTGCATCCTTCCTCCCCTCCCTTTCTCCTTTGCCATCAACTCCCCCATTCTTCTTATCTGTTTTTCCTCTTCACCCTCCTTGTTATTGATGGGTACGATGCTTTCAGGCTCTAAAAATAAAGTGGAAATTCCCTAGGATCTAGATGCGGGCCCATTAGGATTAGATATTTAGATAAAGAAGGAACTCGCTGACTCCTTCCCTCTGTGCATTTATGCAACTGGAGCAGGTTTTTCTTGTCACCGATGTGCTGTGTCTGTCTGATGTGTTTTACACTCCCCTCTCTGTCTAGACAAGAGTCAGCTTCGTCACAAATCTTTTCAGATTGTTTTGTGAATTAATAGCGAGTCAGCTTACTTAAGAACAACATTGGTTTGTCATACTACCTGCCTGGCCCCCTTTTTTGACATTCTGACTCTACCCTGATTGAATCCTTCAAAGACTAATCCACTGTAAGAGGATGAAGACTCATTCACAGATGTTAATACTCGGGCTGTTACTCAGCTGTCTGGAAATAGCCACAGACGGCCTTGAATTGCTCCTATAGCATTGTCTAGTGGCCTAGTGGCATTCAAAAGCAAAGCCACAAAAAAGTAAGTTGGGAAACACATGCAGACAGAGAGAGAGAGAGAGAGAGAGAGAGAGAGAGAGAGAGAGAGAGAGATCACATACACACACGGTGTCTCCTACTTTCTTTTAAAAGATTTATGCATTTGTGTGTCTATGTACATGTATGTGCACATGTGTGCAGGTACCTCAGGAGTTTGAAAGACACCATAGGGTCCCCTGAAGGTATAGTATCAGGCTGTTGTGAGCTGTCTGATGTGGGTGTTAGGAACTGAATCCCTGTCCTCTGTAAGAGAAGCATAGGCTCTTAACCACTGAGATATCTCTCCAACCCCTTTTTAAAAAATTAAGACTTATTATCCCTCTTTCCGGTATAACTCTCCACTTAGCAATGTAACCTATCCTAGATCTTTGTCCACATCAATACAGTTCTGTGTGCTTCAGAATGTGGGGGAAACTCCGCTAGCTGAATGTCCTAAGGACTGAGTTGTGAAAGGACAGCTATGTCAATGAGTATTCTGGAACGTGTGGGTTGTACTCACTTAAGATTTAAGTTTTAGGTTAGAATAGTAGCTATATAGGACAAAACTAGTCTGTATGCAGACTGTGTTTCCCTTCCTATATGACAGGGTACCTGTAGTCAGAAAATTTCCTGTGTCCCGGCCTGCTGATGGTCGGGACAAATCTCTCCCACTCACGTCCCCCAAGTAAACACACAGAGGCTTGTATTATAATTATAACTGCATGGCCATGGCTCAAGCTTTTTGCTAGCTAGCTCTTATATCTTAAATTAGCCTATAACTATTAATCTATGTATTGCCACGTGTTCTGTGGCTTTACCTGTGTCCCATTACATGTTGCTCCTTGGGCAGCTCACCTGGCATCTCTCCCCGCCTTCTTCCTGTCTCTCCCTTCGAATTTCCCGCCTGCCTCTAAGCTGCCTTGCCATAGGCCAAATGGCTTTATTTATCAACCAATCAGAGCAACACATATTCACAGTGTACAGAAAGACATTCCCCCATCAGGTATCCAGGGTGCTTCTCCACACTGACAGAGATGTGTCACAGGTTGGAAACTTTTGGCACAAACACTCTGATACGTGATGTCTGACAGATATAATGCATCGACCGTTTAAAATTGTATTTTTAACACTGGGTCACCATCCTTTTTGTCCTGTGCAACAACACATTTTTGTAACACTAAGTTTTTGATAGGTATATGACACCAGAAACAAAAGAAAACAAAAAACAAGGACTTCTGAAATTCTGTGTGGAAATGAGCTTCGCTATATCCAATCTGACTGCAAAGGGGTTATATAGTTCCCGGCAAATGCTCACACCTGTTAAGATGCAGTTGTGGTTATGGAAGAAGAAAGGGATGACTTTTCTTCAATGCACATATGGTTTGCTAACAGTACTTAACTTGTTCTACTGTAAGTTATAAAGTTCTATGGGAATAACTACCTAACTCCTGGAGCTTTTAGGCTCATCTGTTGGCTTAGATAACTGTAAAACTATGCGAATATTCTTACGGTCTCACAGCCCAAGGCAGTTTACTTTAGTCTTTAAGAGGAAAAGGGAAGGCTGAAGGTACTTTTGAGTGTTCACTGAAAAGAAAATTTAAAAAGGCGAGCAGTGAGAGTTCTAGGCCAACCTGAACTGCATGTTTCTAAAGAAATTAAGAATGAAAGAAGAAAGGAAGGAAGGAAGAAAAGGGGAAGGAAGGAAAAAAGGAAAGAAGGAAGGAAGAAAGGGGGAAGAAATGAAAGAACAAAAGAAGGAAGGGAGGAGGGAGGGAGGAGGGAGGGAGGGAGGGAGGAAGGAAGGAAGGGGGAAGGAAGGAAGGAAGGGGGAAGGAAGGATTGAAGAAAGGAAGGAAGGGGGAAGGAAGGAAGGAAGGAAGGAAGGAAGGAAGGAAGGAAGGAAGGGGGAAGGAAGGAAGGAAGGAAGGAAGGAAGGAAGGAAGGAAGGAAGGAAGGAAGGGGTTGAAGAAGTGGCTCATTCATAAAGTGCCGCTACGCTGCCCAAGCCTGAAGACCTGAGTTTGGATTCCTAGACCCCACATAAACAAGACAGGCATCATGGTGCACCTGTTACCCTGATACCAGGGAGGGAGAGAGGGATAAATCCTTAAGGCTCATTGACCAGCCAGCCTAGCCAAATGGATATGCTTCAGATTGAATGAGAGACTCTGTGTTTAAAAAATCAAGATAAAGCACTATTGAACAAAGACTAGGCATTGCTCTCTGACCTCCAAATATAAATGCAGGAGAAGGCGAAAGGGGGAGTGGAGAAAAGGAAGGAGGGAGGGGGAGCGAGGAAGGAGGTAAGACTTCAACCCTTTCTTGTATTCACCTTCTGGAATGTTCACTTGTGGACTTTGCCTTTCTTGGCAGAGACTAAAGAACTCTTCTCTGGGCAATTTAAACACCTCAAGAGGAGAAAAAAAGCAGACAATGGTTTTGGAGATTTTTCTCCAAAGATACCAACTACATTACACCACAGGGAAAGGGAAAATTTCTAGTCAGCTCAGAACCACTTCAGAAAAACAGAAGTGAAGCCTCTGGAGAAGTAGCTCCTCCAAGAGCAACTTGGAGATAACAGATTTGCCAAGAGAGGAAAATGTAAAATGAAACAAGCACTTAAAATGTAGCCCTCGAACAGATGATAAAACCAGTGGCCTGAGAATGAAACCCAAAAGGCTAATTTGTATTAAAGTGGAGAGCATTTTGAAATGAAAAAAAAAAAATAGTAGCATGTATCTCAAATTGTAATTGGTCTTAATAATAAAAACCCGGAGCCAGATATCAGGGTAAATGCTAAAAGATCAGAGAAGTAAAGGAGCTAGCCACTAGAGAGACTTCTTACCTCTACCTAATCCTCAGACCAAAGTGGGCAAGATCCTGTCTCCAAGAATCCTTAGACTGAATGCAATAAATTCCTGTTTCCTCCCACCTTATATTCCTCTCTCCACCCAGCCATATCACTTCCTGTCTCCACCTCCCTAGCACTGGGATTAAAGGCATGTGACTCCCAAGTACTGGGATTAAAGATGTGAGCATCGCCACCTGGCTGTTTCTCTTTTAGACTGGATTTATTTCGTGTAGCCCAGGGTGCCTTGAACTCACAGAAATCTGTCTGCTTCTGCCTCCTGAGTGCTGGGATTAAAGGTGTGTGCTACCACTGTCTGGCTTCTATGGCTACCTAGTGACTTAGCTCCGCACGCTGATCTTCAGGCAAGCTTTATTTGTTAGATCACAAACAAAATACCACCACAGTAGCATAAGCAAAAGTTGAGGGAATGGCCCACAGAGCACACAAAGAAGAAATCTAACAGCAGGGTAGAAAGGCAGAAAAGGTAGAGATGCTGAAAGAGACAATATGTAATTGGGATTCCTGGAGGAGAAAGGCATTATCAAAGAAGTGATTCAAAAACTTCCCCTGATACTCTGTCAGAGAAGCACTTTCTGCTCAAGCCTGGATTTTGGTCTTTAGATTCCCAGCACCCACAGAGCAGCTGGGCTCGGCAGTGCCTGTCTGCAACCCCAACCCCAAGTCTGGGCAGTGGAGCTAGGTGAATCTCTGGGGTTTGTTGGCCAGCCAATCTGGCCAATCAGAGACCTGTAGATTCAATGAAAGACCCTGTCTCACAGAATAAGGTGGAGAGCAACTGAGGAAAATGTCTATTTTCCACCCCTGACTGCAAGATGCACCAACACATGCAAAAACGTACACACACACACACACACACACACACACACACACACACGTACATATATATATATACATATGTATGTATATATATATACAAATGGATTCCCCAAATTTAAAGCCATTCCCTTCTAGTTTAAAAATGCACACCAACTGTACAATATGTGGAACAAATTCAGAGCTGTGTATATCCCTGGGGAGCTCAGAATATCCAGAATAAAGAGACCCCTGAATGAACACCTTCCCAGGGACCTCGGAGAAGCTCAGGCCTTCTCAGCAGCCACATTAGACACAAAGAGACTGTGAAGCAAAAGCTTCAGATGCAAAATTACCTCAAACTTGGAATTCTCCCCAGATCTCTGGGTCTGTGTAAAGACCTAGTAAAAATATTTCCAGACTCGCAAGGTCTCAGAAGTATTCTTGCACGGTCTCTGAAGGAGGGTGTTCTCCACCACAACCAGAGAGCTGAACCAGAAAGAGCAAGACGCAGATGTGGAGAACAGGAAGTGGGGATCAAAGGGAACCTCCAGGAGTATACCAGCTGTGCACCAAGGAGGAGGGCAAGTCCCCAGTTGCAGATTGCAGGGTGTAAGTCAGGAGGAAACCCCACTGAGGCTGTCTGCACCAGGCACTCCCCTCCCTGGTTCCTTCCCATCTTTTCCCCTGATGACAGACTGGCTTGATGGCAGAGCCAGTTTTCCCAGTTTAGCTGTCCTGATCTCTCATCCATAGACTGACACCTGGAGCAGTGGAAGACATTTGTGTTGCCCCCACAGAAGTTGGCCATTTTATTCTAGTCCTGAGAGCTAGGATCTGGCCATGTCGAGTTTAGAAACATGAAATTTTCTGGTGCTGAGTTCATCAATAATAACTGTTAGGGGTCCAGCTCTTGTCCACACTTAGCCCCACCAGATGAGCATCACATTTTCCGAGATTTAGAAGGTTGCCTGCTAAGTGCCTCTGTGAGTTTGTTTGTTTGTTTGTTTGCTTTGAAACATTCAAGAAAGATGATATTAGTTCATGGCCCAAGATAGTAGCTGAGGGTTTTGTTTTGTTTTGTTTTTTTAACAGTGGCAAGGTTAGACTTATTGTTCAGTTCTTTAAATAACAAAGATACATACTTGGTACCCATCTTTTAAAGGATGCATACCTAGACCATCGAAGGAAATACTACCTCAAGAGAAGGGGGATTAAGTTGGGGAGGATGTACAAGCCATTTCTAATGTGCTAGTATTGTTTAATTTCCTCCAGTTGATAAATACGCAGGGGTTCTTTTCATTAGCATCCTTAACCTGAACATTTTAAATGTCCTTTTCTCTGTGTGGCTAGAACTGCCTGCCTTTAAAGATCCTTAGAACATAATCTCTGCTTTCAACCACACTGGATTTCTTCTTCAATGAGTTTAACCAGAGCCTTTTTTTTTTTTTTAATTAGTTGTGTTTGCCAAACCACGTAGTTTGAAAAGCAAAAGCTGTTAGTGACTCCAGATAAAATTTCAAAAGGCTGCCGGGCGGTGGTGGCGCACGCCTTTAATCCCAGCACTCGGGAGGCAGAGCCAGTCGGATCTCTGTGAGTTCAAGGCCAGCCTGGGCTACCAAGTGAGTTCCAGGAAAGGCGCAAAGCTACACAGAGAAACCCTGTCTCAAAAAACCAAAAAAAAAAAAAAATTTCAAAAGGTTACAAAGGGAGATATGTATGAAACAGTGTCCTGAGAGCCACCCAGGGAACCAGATGACGTCACCCTTGCTACCTCTTCACTGTATGAGTTTCTGCAAATTTGTCTTTGGTTTATGTTTCACCAAGGGTTAAATACGTTCACTAACTTAAATGGGATTCAGGATTGCCTTCTACTATAACTGAGTAATTTTTAGGTAATTTTAAAAAGTATTTATTACCAATAAGAATAATTTCTGACTTAGTAATTTATTAGATGCCTTCAAATCACAACCCCAGGAAGTCAAATTTGGAGAAATTGGGTTAAAAAGGATCACAATTATGTTATTAATAACCATAGACTTTTCCATTTGTATTGGAGACAGTTTTTTGGTACAGACCAGCTAGCCTCATAACTCCCTTCATTTGACACAACCAATCATTTTCTGACGTCAGTTCTTACCAAAATTCCTTTTACAGATGTTGTAGGGGTAAGTTGCAATCAAATGAAAATTCCATGTTACAACCTGGCGCACCTCATTTCCTTGTGGCTTGCTTTATATCTAATGATGTCCAAATCATGCAAGCCATGATGCTCCTTTCACCCCTTACTACATGAGCTTGTCGCCCCACTTGGGAGACTCCTTCAAAGAGATGCACAGAAAGCAGCCTTGGGTACATGGAGTTGACCAACTGTAAGAATCATTGTGATGTCACAAAATAATATCCCAATGTTTCTAAGTCATGACTTTTCTACATATCTATTTGGTTGCAACCATATGCAGATCGGTATCTTGTTTTATGCACAGTATTTCTGGAAATTCATATGAAATAAGTCCTGTTCGATCAGGTTAGAATTGCAAAGGAAACTTATAGGGAAATCCATCTTTTTGTTTGTCTGTTTTATGGAGCAAATATTCTTCCTTCTATCTAAATTCACCCATGCATTTATTTAAAAAAAAATACTGAGGAGGCTGGCGTGTGTTAAGTGCTGGGAACATGAGCCATGAAGAAAACAAAAGGAAATAATAAAGCAATACTTGATAAATGATTTCACTTTAGTTGATAACAGGTCCTAACCAGAAACTTGCCCTCCTAAAATCTCAGTTGGGGAAATTGACTGAGTCAATTTTTAACGAAGGAGGGAAGTGGATGCTAGGACATACCTTTTGGATAAAAGAAAGGCAGACTCAGAAAGTGCTGCTTAAGGGCAAGAGCTGAATGCTCAGGAGGCGAGAGATCAGAAACCTGGGACCAGCCTGGCAAAAGCAGGACCTTGACTGCCATGTGCTGGGTCTTGACTTTATATTCAAATCACACAAGAACTAGAAAACCATACATCTTTCTCCTTCCTTACCTACTCGGCTAAGAAGAGGCAATTGTATGCAGAACCTTGTGTTTCCTTAAGGAGGTATAACTTAGAAAAGCCCAGAGTCTTAGAGGGGATGGGTAAGAAGAAACATCACCATTCTTTCGGAGTTGTCAGGATGCTGAGAGATGGTTCAGGGTCCAAGAGCACTTGCTTTGCAAACATGAGGACCTGAGTTTGAGTTACAAGGAGCCACATAAAAAGCTGGATGTTGTCATGTACACACCTATAACCCAAGCACTGTGGTGGGCAGAGGCAGAAGCCATGCTTCAGATTACTAAGTCCACCAGCTCCAGGGTCAGTGAGGAAAGCAGTCTCAGTGGAACAAGGAGGAGGGTGGAGATAGAACTGGATACCTGGAGTCCTTTTTTGGCCTTTGTGCACATACGTGGGTGCCCTTAACTGCACACACACACACACACACACACACACACACACACACACACACACACTCAATGCTGCCGGGAGCCCGTATCTCAGAGGTAGCTACTGCCAGAGGATGTTTTCCACAACTTCAAAAGGATACCTGTTCATTTCTTCTAATGCCAGAATATCCACATTATAATATACTCATGACTGATGCCAGGGATCTGATGTCTTATTAGGGGACATTCAGCTATCTCCTTGTGCGTTTGAGAACCACTAGTTTATTAAGATATGGAGAAAGCTAATTAGAATTTGAAGCATCAAGAAACTCTGTTTCCAGACTTAGATATTTCATTGCTTTCCTTTGCACCAGGCTCCCTGTGTCATTAACGTGGAAAAAAGACAGGACAACTATAGAGGCTTTGTACTCTAGAACGAAGCAGTGCACCTGGTGCCTGGCCTACCCTGAGAGTTTGGACCGCAATACTAATTAGGCATATTCTTGAGATCAAACCTGAGGAGTGAGGGTTTGGGACCAGTCTACCTAAAATCTCTTAGAACACAGATATCCTAGGTTTTATTTACCCTTCTCTGATTACATTCACATGTATTCAATTAAAAAAAAAACAGAAACAAGAAAACAAACAAAAACCTCCCAGTACCTTCTACCTTTCCAGTAGTTTCTCGCTTCCAAAATGACGAGTCATACTGATAGGGAGGCCCCAGCTTGAATTGTTGCCACACTTTCTATCTGCTTCACCTGGTACACCAAGACTGCACAATTTTATCAAAACACACAAGGTGACCTTGCAGCCTTCTGTCATTCTGTTATTTTCTTTCTATTCACTGAACTTTTCAATCAAATAATTGCATCCTTTAAATGTATCAGCGTCTTTCAAACCCAAATCTCAAGCTCTTCCCTTAATACTTCAACCATTCAGGACTGATGGATATTAAGTAACCTGGGAATAGGGCTCCCACAGCTGTGGACTTCAGAGGACACTTGTAGAGTTATTTTTCTCTTCCCCTCATGTGAGTTACAAGGATTGAACTCAAGATGTCAGGTTTTGCACCTTTCCCCAGTAAGCTATCATGTCAACCTCAAGAGGCATCACTTTTCCTCTGTTGGTCTAATAGTGGTTCAAAATGAGTCACCAAAGTGGATGGTGACCATCTTTTGTTTTTCAGTACGGGGGATCAAACCTAGACACTTGTTCGTGTTAGACAAGTGTTTTACCATGTTGCTACATCCCCAGCCTTCCTTTGTAACTACTATTTTTTAAAATAAGCACAGCCAAGTATGATAGTACATACCTATAATTCCAGAACTAATAAAGCTGAGGCAGTAAGATCATGGCCTGAGCTACATAAACAAAAAATAAAAAAAAAAACCCAGTTTCAAAAACCTAAAAGGAAAAAAGCAGGGAGGAACAGTGAGATGACTCGGTGGGTAAAGATTCTTGCTACCAAGACTATAACCTGCGTTTGGTCCCCAGACTACACAGGGTGGAAGATGGGACTCAACTCCAGGAATTGTCCTCTGACACACACACACACACACACACACACACACACACACACACACACACAAATAGAATCAAAATTTTTAGACAAAAAGTAGATGAATTTAAAAAAATAGTAGTGTGTCTGTTTAGCATTTTTTGCTACTATGTGTGTGTGCTCTTGCTCATACATGTGTATATAGAGTATATGTGTGTGTGTATACATAATATGTGTGTGTGTGTGTGTGTGAGAGAGAGAGAGACAGAGAGAGAGAGAGAGAGAGAGAGAGAGAGAGAGAGAGAGAGAGAGAGAGAGAGACCAGGTTGAACATAAAGTGTGTCTCCTTCTGTTCATTCTAAGAAATGTTTGAAATTCACTGTTTTAGAACTTTTCTCAAGACAAAAATCATCTGGAAAGCTTATTTTTTTTAAAAAAAAAATATATATCCCTTGGCTCCATCCCAGAGCTGCTTAGTCTGACTCTAGGTGAGCGGAAAGGACTGAGAAGCCAGCACATTTAGCCATCACTGCAGGTGATTCTTATCACAGACAGCTCTGGCAAACCCTGCTGTAAAAGAGTCAAGAATCAAAAGTAAAGGATCCTCTGCAGCCAGGCTCATAAATACAACCCCTCGGAAGTATCACCAGACTTACCCAGGAGCATAAGCGTTCTAGTTCTAAACTTACACAAATTTTAATAATGACGAAGGATCCTGGGCATCTCGAGAGAGCCAAACACAGGACCCAAAACCAAAGTGGCCAATTCATTTTTCTAGCCCATAGATTTTCTTCTCCTCTGTAAAGAGAGCCGCCAATTTGAAAAATGCCAAAGTAGCTTAAATGTAAATTACACACCCTAGCTCCGCATTCTTCATTTATAGTATTTGCCCAGTGGTACAAGGAGCCCTTTCCCACTGCAAAGACAGGAAGGTGGGTCTGCCTGGATTTACATCTGCCAGTCCCTGCGCAGATGCCGGCTTCATGCAATGTGGAATTAACTTGAGCGTGTTTGTTTATTTGTTTGTTGTTTCTAATGACACACACTGTTGACATTCGTTGTGGAATTAGCATGCAACCTAAGTTTAATTTTTCAGTATTTTCTGCCCTTTGCTATTTCAATACTACAGCAACTGGGAGCAAATGCCCTGCTAACATTGAACTCAATAGGCTTTGTTTTCCTCTTAGGTAAACATTAAGAACTAGAGAAAATTTTGTAGTGCTATCCATTTAAGCTCACAATCACACTGGTATTCCATGGTGTCTTTTAAAGGACTGTTTTGATGGTAAAGTGTAGAAAATGTAACTTGTGCTACTCTTTGATGAGGCCTGGAAGGATTTCTCAAGTCACTTGCCATCCTCAGGAGTCAGATGAGGGCCAAGGTTGCCACCCTCAGACCTGCTTGCTGTGACAGTTCTGTGTGATTGTGCTATGTTGTCCCAAAACGTGTTTTCATATCTTTGCAAAAAATAGCTCAGGTTGTGATTTTTTTTTAATTAAGAAAATTTTTTCATTCATTTTACACACCAATCAAAGATCCTTCTCTTCCCTCCTCCCACCCCTCCCCCCCCCCCCCCCCCCCCCCCCGCAGCCTCCCACTCCCAACTCACCCCCCAGTGAAGAAGGCAAGGCTTCCCATCAGGTTGTGATTTTCAATAGCCAATATTTTTCCCTATTTGTAGCCCAGGAAACTACAATGATACCATCATTTCATTACATTATGAAGAACTCAGACTATTTTTTAACTGAAATAACTATCATTGAGTTCTTGTGAGGTTACTGTACTTTTCACACATAGTGGAAAAAACCTGTGTAAATCACAATAATTAGACCTTTATTATATGTGTCTATATATCTCTGTAAGAAACAAAAAGGTATAGATATAAACAGAAATGTGTATGTTCAAGTCTCTGTCTTAAATTTAAGTTAAACCCTCGTAAAAAAAATTTAACATTATTTAAGAGGTAGAAAGTTAAACATCCATTTGTACCTTTTAAGTTTTATATTTGTATAAAATTTTCATCATGTGCATGTATTATCTAATCAAAACATATTTTTTGTTTACTGGAGTGGTGGGAAGATTTGGAGAGTCTTTTTTTTGTTTGATTGATTGATTTTGGTTTTGAGACCAGGTCTCATCTGGATCCTGCTAGCTTTTGCATAGCTCAAGACTGGCCCTGAACTCCTGATCCTCCTGCCTACACCTCCCAAGCACTGAGATAACACGAGTGCCCGAAATATAAATTCACAAGTTTTAAATATATAGAGAGGTCTTAATAAAAAAGAAAAAGAAAAGATAATTCAGGAAACATTGTTTATTTTTGTCTTTATAGACTGAGTTGGAAGGATTGTAAAACTACTAAGAAAAAATGTGGGGAAAAGAACAAAAAAAAATCTTTTGTTTGTGGTTGTAGAATAATTATAGGATACCTAGTATCTGGTCAGATTTAAAAGATATTACAGCCGGGTGGTGGTGGCACACACCTTTAATCCCAGCACTCAGGAGAGAAAGGTAGGTGGATCTCTGAGTTCAAGGCCAGCCTGGGCTACAGAGTAAGTTCCAGGACAGGCTCCAAAGCTATACAAAGAAACCCTGTCTCAAAAAACAAAAAAAAAAAAAAAAAAACAAATAAAAAAAAAATAAAAGATATTACACAGTCAACCTTCGTTTTGGCTCCTCCAGAAGTCTGAAACAATCAGAAACACCAAAATATGTTTTCTTCTTTCTCTCTTCTATTTTTTAAATTGCCTAAAAAATAATGTAATTCTTTCCTAATTCTACCTTATATTTAAATAAATATTTACGTTTAGCAAACTGGAATTTTCTGGTTGGTCTTCCCACTTGTAACTGACTTGCCTTTAAAGGCAGCACAGTTTTGAAGGGAGGGGGGAGGGTGCCTTACTTGGCATTTAAATAGATAAACAATAGACATTCATTACTCTGTTTCTTTGTCTGCAAATACACCATATGTGTGCCTGGTGCTCACAGAGGCCAGAAGGGGAGACTGGATCTCCTAAAACTAGAGTTACAGATTGTGAGCCCCTATGTGGGTGCTGGGACTGGAACCTGGAACTGGAAAGAGCAGCCAGGACTCTTAACCACTGAACCATCTCTCCAGCCCCTACTCTGCTCTTTTAATCTTCTTTGCTGAAGCAAAAGAGAGAAGTTCATGACAGGAAATATGCTTTCTTAAGTTTTAAGGGTACAGTGTGCCACTGTCATACAGCAGATCCTTCAGAACTTCCTTCCCATGTTTGCAGCCTTATCCACTCTGAGCGGCAGCTTCCCACATCCTGGCCACAGCCCCCGGCCGCTACTACTCAACTCCTGTAGGAGGAGAGTTTGACCTGTTTACATACCGTATAAGTGGAAACTTGTGATGTTTGTCTGTCACTTTTCTCTACATTTAACCAAATGATGTCAGTTCTGTACAATATTAACCAAGCTCTGTCACTGATTCAGTTTATGTTGTACAATGAATCTAGTTGGGCACACCCCATTTTGACGTCAAATTGAATACTATGCCAAAAGAGTAAGTTGTGTGATTTCATAGCTTGGAAATTTAAGCATGCATCACTGTGGTAGCA
>CABHPR010000239.1:1327-15470 GCA_902168415.1 Peromyscus melanophrys
AGAGCGCAGATAGGTCCTAAGTAAATACAGGCTATACTTGAGGAACTTCAACACAGCGGACAGATTCCAGTGGGGTTATCCAGGCACGGAGTGACTAAACACACACATAATGGCCTTTTCATCAACCAAAACCCAAACCGCACATAGAACATATACATCGGGCTTAATTTTCTTTTCTGTATTTTGGAAATAGTCTTTCCTTTACTAACTGCATAGCCTTTGTACAACATGGGAGAAAGTAGCTAATTCCTGGGAGCAGCAATTCAAGACTCCCCCCAACCTCAGTTTCTTATATTCAAATTCAAAGCTGCTTCTCCTGGCCTGTGACGTCAGCCTGCCCCCACACAACTTGGTGACCCACTCCATGCCTTAATCGTCTCAGGTGGTGGCTGTGGGACACAGACCCGCCGACTTGACTCTTCTCACAAGGGGGTGTTTGTCCCAGCATCGGTCCCACATTTTATTCAGATCTCTGTATCACAGACACCCTGGGAGTTCCACATTTCTGCTGTAGCAGTCATGCTGACCCTAAGGCAACCGTTCCTATAAAGAGAGTGCTGTTTCACATTCACTTCCAGTAGAAATTTGAAGCATCCCCCCCCACCCAACAAATCTACAGGAGATTGCTGTAAGTCTTCAGAGAGGATTTAAACTCAGTGCAGACTCACAGTGACCTCTGGCACACACTGACATCAGCTATTGGGAGAGCTACTGGGAGATTCTGTATTTGAAGTAACTTTCCAGCCGAGAGATGCTCACTGTGGACCAGGCTGCCTCCAGCCCATCCGCTCTTCCTCATGCCACAGAATGATTGGTTTTCCACTTGAACATTCCGAGCCTCTAGTACTTAAAACACCTTTGACAGCCTCCCTCTTCAAAACTCATTACCCCGTGATCCTCAGGAAAACATCATACGATCCCTGAAAAAACGTAGTCCTAAATACCTACATAGTACATCTCTAAAGTGTTGTGCCACCAAAAACAAGGAAGTTGGAGAAACTCAGGCAGCAGCTAAGAGACCCTTAGGGATTGTGGTGACTAAAAGCAATATGGCATTTTGTATGGACTCCCTGAATGGAAAAGGGTATTAGTTACAAAGAAAATATGAATAAAGTATTAAGGAAACTCTGGGTTTTAGCGAGTAATAATATGTCAAAATTCACTTAAATGTGAAAAGAATGCATTAGTAATATAATGTGTGAGTCACAGGAGAGGGCTGTGGAGGTGGCTGAGCAGCTGAGTGCTTACTGTGAAGCATGAGGACCTGCGTTTGAGTTTTCAGCATCCACGTAAAACGCCAGCATGGCTGCGTGCCCCTGTATCTCCGCTGTTGGATGGATGGGGAAGGCAGATCCTCCAAGCTTGCTGGCTGGCCGACCCAGCCAAAATGATGACCTTCCAGTTCTGTGAGAAACCCTGTCTCAAGGCAACAAGACAGATAGCAGTAGAGGGAGAACACTGGTACACGGATGCCTGCCCCCTTTACACGCAGCAAACACAAGCATGTGTCACACACGCACACACATGCACAGGAGAAACTGGGCATGGGGTTTATAGGAACGCTCTATATTATTTCTGTGATTTTTCTGCAGGTGTAATGCTGTTGTAAAATAAGAAGTTTATTTTAGAAGCATTCAGAAAAAAAAATTTACCCAATAGCAGAGCAGCAGTACCACACACGTCCTAAACACCACTGCTGATACCAAGTGGAAGTTCAGCCTGGAAAAACGGGTACCTCAGGTACTCAAGGAATCTTAGTTCCTTGCTTTGCAAGTTGTTTAAGGCCAGATTTTGTGTCTCAACTTAATTAACCCCCAAATATAGAGTATCGTAAAATAATCACACACTATAAATGTGTACAATTTTAGTAACTTTTGTGAGCTCTAATAAAGATACTTAAAACTTTGAATGCTCTGAGTTTTCAAAAGAATAGAACCGTAACAATTCACTTGTCACAACTGGGATATAGATGGCCAGTCCTCTAACAAAAAAAGTGGAGTGAAAAGTCTTAAAAGGGGTAGGTTACTCTTTTTGAATTTTCATTCTTTTTTTTCTATATATTTTTTAAAAAATAATTTATTTTTTATTTTTATGTGTACCTGTGTGTGGTTGTGTGAATTTATGTGCCCCATGTGCGTGCAGAATCCCACAGAACAGAGGAGGGCATCAGATCCCCTGAAACTGGAGTTACAGCTGGAGTTGTGAGGTGTCATGTGGGTGCTGGGACTGAGCACAGGTCCTTTGGAAGGCAAGCCAGTGCTCTTAACCTCTGAGCCATCCTGGCTTTTTAAAAAAAATTTATTTATTTATTTATTTATTTATTTATTTATTTATTTATTTATCTATTTATTGCGCGCGCGCGTGTGTGTATATGTGTGTGTGTGTGTGTGTGTGTGTGTGTGTGTGTGTGTGTGTGTGTGTGTGTTTAAGATAGTTTCACTCTATAGTCTAGGCTAGCCTTAAACTTTCGATGGTCCTTCTGCCTCAGGCGCCCAAGTTCTGGTAATAGAGGCTCAAGCCATTATGCCTTGCTCCCGTACAGCTTTTGGATTTCATCTTTAGTGATAGACTCTCCATAGTACATTAAGTCATGAAGCCAGTGAACTTCAAAAGAAAACCAAAACAAGCGATTCTGCTAGCCCTTCCAAGTCCACTTACAGGCTGTCACAACCTTGTGACTTGAAAGAGAGGGGAGTCCTTCCTGTCTCCCGTCTCTCTGGGCACCAGAAAGGAGCCAGGCTTTCTGCTGCTAACTGTCATCTCTATCCACTACATTACTCCATTTACCCTTGAGAAGTTTCTTCTTCCTCCACAACTCTTTAGAATTTACGAGAGACCACCAACTCAGCTATCGACCCACCAAATAAACCACGAACACGCTAATGGCTTCAGTGACGGACATTTCTTTGGGACCCGTAAACTGATTAGAGGCCATTTAGTCATAATCCAGGCTGGGGGTGGGGGTGTGGAGGAACAGAGAAGGGTTGACTCTCCTGTCACCAGCCACTAAATTCCATCTATCTATATTGCACCAGAGCTTAACGGATCAGATCACTTAGGAATGCTAAATATCAGACTCACTCCCAGGAACACTCCAGTAAAATCTTCACTTGGCGAAGCTGACAGTCTTCAAGGGCATGTGTCATTGATTTCTGTGTCTGGTTCTAAACAGCCAATTGAGCTCTTAAGCAGCACCCAAGGATTTAGGTCTAGTGCATTTTTGATGAGAGGTTGTTTAAAGCCAGTGGAGACGTGACTTCAGAGACTTCCAGTTTACCAACAGTGGTGCTTACCCACATCCATTTCTTCTTGGCTGGCTTCCATGAATGGAAAAGTGTCTGTCTTATGACATACAATGGGAGGAAGGGATGGCTGCCAAGGATCACAGTCCCAATCCTTCAATTTCTTTATGGCCCTACATGAATATAAGATGAGGTCATATTTTAGAAAGATTCTTGATAACATTCTTTGACCAGAGTTGACCTCTCAAGCCCGTTGTTAGTGACACCAGACTGACTTTCTGTTTAAATGCAAAATAACCAGGAGGCCACCGAAGCTCAGAATCAGGTGGCTCGGTGTAGCGTGGCTCAACAAAATGTCATTGGTGTCATCTGGGATAATCCTCTAGCCTTCCGTGCATTGCACTTCCTCTTTGCAAAAATCAGATGGATGATAGTCATCTCTACCACTAAGGGTTTTTGTGAACATGAGATAAAGTAGATATCTATGCAGAACTTCACTGTAGAGAGGAAAGACTGTGTGGGTACCAGAATCCTTACATTTGGTCTCTGACAAGATGCTAATTGGAAGGAGTAAATAAGACATGGCATTCTCCCCTTTTAAAATGAGATTCAGTTTGTTATGCTAAGGGAAAGTTACTTACATGTTCATAAACTGTCTTTTTCAGCTGGAGAACATGCTTCCTAGAACATAATCATGTTCAACAAACATTTATTGAGAAATGTGTAAACTGAAGCACTGCCCTCTTATGTAGGGGCAGTAAGGAAAGAAAACATACCCAAACACATTCAAGTTCATTTCACTCCTCTCCTGTGATTGCTTTTAATTGCTAATATTTGGAATAAAAATATTGTTATGTTATTACTGCTTGTAGTAAGAGATTAGTATTCTTTTTTCCCCAAGCATATTAAAACAAAAACAAAAACAAAACTTTTAAAAGCTTCCAATAGAAACTATGAAAAATCAAATGGCCTATTTATTGTCTATCATAATATTCCAGAGCACTGACAGTTAACTACAGTTTGCTATTCATCATTTATATTTATTCTGCTGCATTTAATTCTGTACAGCACAACTGCATAAGCATTTAAATTAACTGCAGATTGATCGTGAAACATTTAATGAATGTTTCCTGTTGTGTTCCAACACTGAGTGCATGCTGTCAGTAACCCGCTGCTGTGGTGTTTCCAAGACATGAACCGTCAGATCTCAGACCTGCCATCCTCCACCGTTACCTAGGAACAGTTCCTGTTGAGTGCAGACATGCTTGGCTTTCCAGAGTGGTATCTGGAACTGTCCACAGCAGGAGCAGCTATTCAAGGTGATACTGGAGAGAAAAGGACTCTTCTTGCTTTTAGGCTCTCTGGTAAGTGAAAGAAAAAGAAATTAATAAAACACCTCAATGAAAATACAGACATCACTGTACACATTTAATTTGCTAAGCTCTGCAGGACTCATTCACTTCTCTACACTTATGCATGACTTTCTATGCTGAACTCTGTATGAGGGGCTAGGGAACAGCAAAGCTTGAGGACATCGCTGACCCTTCTGAGACATCATGGAACAGCCAGATAGCCATGAAAAGCCTTGGCACCCCAGCACTGGCCTTGTGCTGTGAGAACGTGGCTGGGGTGATAGAAGGTTTCTTCGGGACATGCAGGAGATGGAAGGCAGAGAGGAGAGGCTTCCAGTGGGAAGACATGCCTGAGCTTTCCGGGACAAGATGATAAAGGTGTTTGCTTATTGTGGTGATATTTTATTTGTGCTCTAACAAGTCAAGCTTTCCTGGGGATCAGAGGTCAAAGCCAGCCACTATATTAAACATAGAGGTCAGGCAGTGGTAGCACACGCCTTTAATCTTAGCATTCGGGAGGCAGAGATTCATCCGGATCTCTGAGTTCAAGGCCACAATGGGAACAGAGTCAGGTGTGTTGGCACACGCCTCTAATCCCAGCACTAGTTAACCATAGAGATCTGGAGGTCTGTAGTGACAGGCAGGAAGTGATAGAGCTGGGCAGAAAGAGGAAGTGATGTAGCTGGGCCGAGAGAGGAAGTAAGATGTCAGGGCACAGAAAGGTATATAAGGCGTGAGTATACAGGAAGTAGCTCTCTCTCTCTCTTGGGCTGAGGATTTCCTAGCAGTAAGAACTTGTGGCTGGCTTGTTCTATTACTCTGATCTTTCAGCTTTCACCTCAATATCAGGCTCTGGGTTTTTTATTAATAAGATTGTTTAGCAATTCATGTTACAGCTTACGTTTTAAACAGAGGAGTGGGGAGATAGGGCAGGTTTCACATAAATCTGCCTTTTATAAAGAAGAATCCAATTTTAAAGACTGAGGTAAAGCACAGTAGTAGAGCACATGCTCAGGGTGTGTGGAGCTCTTTGACCCTGGTCACTGGAAAACAAACAAACAAGCAAGCAGATTTTAAGTACAGCAAGGACTACAAAATCCATTCTTCCTCTACCCATCCTGCCCAGGTCTTCTGCTAGTCTTGCTCTAGGAGGGCATCTCTTGCTTCTAAAGACACATGTCTCCCTCAGTGCCTACAGCTCTCTAATTGTCCCAGAAGATCCTAGGAAACTGTGAGAAAAGCAGAATGTACTGGGTGGAGTGTGGGGTGACTCAGGGAACTGGGTGGGAAGCTGGGCCTGGAGACAGTGGGTGGTAGAGGCTTGACCAAAGGTGCAGTGAGGCAAGAGGCGTGCGCTCATCTTTTGGTAACTCTGCTTGTTTTAAAATAGAAAGGGCTTTCTTTCTAAAGAAGGTTTATTTGTCCTTCGGTGCTCATAATAAGAAGGCCTCAGAAGGACTGGAAAAGCCCCTCAGCATGGCTTCCCCATCTGTGGTTGGAACACTCTAGACTTTTCTTCTCCAGAACAATCTTGGCTCTCCGTCTCCATGAACTTTTGAAGCCAATCCGATATCCACTCACTATAGAGAAGTCATCACCCACCCAGGCAAAGAAAAGGTTGCATTCCCTTGGCAACAGTGATAGCAGAGATGTAAGCATAAGACCCAAGTTAGGCCAGTCAGAGCTAGTCCTGAGACCATAGACAGAGACACACGACTTAGTAGGAATTAAGCTGCCGCGGCTGGCATCTTACCATGGTGTGGACTGCCCACCTGACAATGAAGCCACCACAAAGGCAAGGAGCTAGGAGAAAGACAGATGTCTAAGCTAGATATGCCCCCAGCCTTAGCAGTCAGGTGGACTACCACATTTACGGTTTGCTTTTCAACCAGGTTGAATTTAGATCTTGGCATAGAGTCAAAAGAATTTGGCCAGATACAATCCTTTATCAAGACTGAGCATTTTCCACACAGGATATACACTAGCTGATCCTACGTCCCGATACCTTGTTTATGAGAGTTTGACACTCTCCAACATTGTGGAAGGTTTGTGAAGTTGCTCTTCCCTGAAAGGTCAAGTTGCTTGCTCATTCTTCCTCCTAATTACTAAGTTTGAAGTGAAAATTGGACAAAGCTATTGCTGTATTTGTATAGTGCGATAGTTTGAATGTCATTGGCCCCCATCACCTCATAGGGAGTGGCACGATTAGGAGGTGTGGCTTTGTTGGAGTGGGTGTGGCCTTGTTGGGGGAAGTGTGTCACTGTGGGGGCGGGCTTTCAGGTTCCCTATGCTCAGGACACTCCTCCTCCCAAGTGTCAGAGTCGACTTCCTGTTGCATTCAAGATGTAGGACTCTCAGCTCCAGCACCACATCTGTCTGCATGCCGCCATGCTCCCCACCATGATGATAATGGACTAAACCTCTGAAACTGTAAGCCACCATCTCAATTAAATGCTTTCCTTATAAGAGTTGCCATGATCATGGTGTCTCTTCACAACAGTAAAAACCCTAATTAAAACATGCTATTTTTCATTTTACAATTTTCTATTTTTCTTCAAGGAACAAACACTTAAAAGTTACTAGAGAGTGGCAGGCTTATCCTATAAAAATGCAGAAGAATTCAACACCTAATATAGAAAGTGTAGCTAAGCTTTGTGGGAACTAGACAGTCACTAGTTACTCCCATCTCTTTCTCTTTTGGGGGCTATGTGACATCTTAACCACTCCTCTTTACCTGGCCAATTCTTTCTTTGTTCAGACCAGTTTTTCCACTCACTTATTTGTTTGTATCCATTATGGCTACCTTAAAATGTTGCCTGGACCCCATGGTGCCACTCATTTCCAGACTGGTTGTCTAAGCCTAAATATCTCTCAAGTTTCAAATCCCAAGAAAGAAAATCTGACTGGTGGCTCAGCTTCCCACTTGGGGCTTAATTAGCTGTGACCAGCTGAAAGGGTCACATGGTCTGTATGACTGCCCCCATGTAAGTATCTTCATTATAGCCTCTTGATTTCATACTTTGAGAGGTAGAATAGTATTATTTCTACTTTATATACGGTTAGTATGGTAGTTAATACTATCACATTGATAGGATCTAGAAGTACCTAGGATTCTGGGCACACCTGTGTGGGATGATCAAGATTAGGTTAACTGAGCTGAGAAGATCCACCCTAAAAGTGGGCAGCACCATTCCCTAGGCTGGAGTTTTGGGCTGCATGAAAAGGAGGAAGTGAGCTGAACACCACCATTCTCCTCCCATTGCTTCTTCTCTGTGGAGGCAATATGACCAGCTGCCTCAACCTCCTACCACCAGAGCATCCCTGCTGTGATGGACCGTAGCCTTGCACTGTGAACCATAAGCCCTTCCTTTCTCAGGTCATTTATTCTGTCACAGCAATGGGGAAGGTGAGCAAGTCAGTATCCTGTCTGCGGCTGTGCACGGAGTATATAACAAACCCGCCACATGGTCATATAGATTTGGCTAATGATTAAAGGCAATGATTGTCAACCTTCCTAATGCTGTGACCCTTTAATACAGTTCTTCATGTTGTTGTGAACCCCCAACCATAAAATCATTTCATTCCTACTTCATAACTGTAAGTTTGCTACTGTTATGGATCGTAATGACAATCTCTGATATGCAGGAGATCTGATATGTGACCCCAAAGGGTAAGAACCACTGGGCTGAGATAAAGGGTGACTTGATTCTTAGTTGATGGGTTTGAGGTAAGCGCTGCCAACTGAGTGGTGGTTCTGGTTATAAAGTGTCCTGTTTGGATGTTCTCTAAGTACAGGTGGCTCAGGGTCTCCTTGACAGCTCATGTTCCCACAAACTTAAATGTTTCTACTTGTCCTTTGTTTCCTGTATCTCACTGAACTGGGGTTTGGGGGAGAAAGGTGCAAAAGTTCATTCATGCACTCACAAAATTGTAAGATTCAAATTTGCTTTTGACGTGGCCTATTTAGACCCTTCTCCTAAGCCCAAGTCCTACCTCCAATAGTTCTGA
This sequence comes from Peromyscus melanophrys, assembly GCA_902168415.1. Taxonomy (NCBI): domain Eukaryota; kingdom Metazoa; phylum Chordata; class Mammalia; order Rodentia; family Cricetidae; genus Peromyscus; species Peromyscus melanophrys. The sequence continues at coordinate 9,930 of CABHPR010000239.1, forward strand.
GAATTCCCAGGGTCTGTCACTGGGGCAATGTGGTCTGTCCTTAGCTGGGGTGTGGCACTTGCCATTCTTTCCCTGTTATCTTGTGGCTCCTTGGGGGATTTTTAGTGGTCCATCCACTGATACCTACCGAAGATGCCACACATAGTTGCTCACAGTACTGTTCTCACGGGGCCCTAGGAAGTAGGCCCCTTCAGCTGCTGTCAGGTCCATGCAGGGACTCTGCTGGTCCCCCACCCACACCCCCTACATGTCAGCTAACACGTCAGTGCCGCTTCTTCACAGCTCCTGGCCTCTGGCAAATTGTTTTAGGCAGCCTTGTCTCCCTGAGATTCAGACTCAAGTAGGTTCAAGACGCCTGGATGGAGGGATGCTCTGAAAGCTGCATTATTCAGTGTTGTGCCTGTGTTCCTCACCGAAGCTGCTGCTTGTCCTGGAGCCAAGCTGATGGGTCTTCCCTTGCTTCTCCTATGAAAAGACCCTGGGGACTCCCCCGTGGACAGCTGTGCTTAAATCCTAGGATAAATATAGAAGAGAGTATAATGTAAACGCTTAAATGTGAGTAGATCAGCACCTTCTGCCAGATGTTCCATTGTTACCCAACAGTGTTTTATGTAACCTTACCACTGAGGGAGAATAAAAGCAACTCCCAGGGCACCTTTGAGAAACACAAAGGAATCCCAGGATACGCACAGTGGTTCTACCCCAGCTCCAGTGCTTCTGGGCTGGGAGGGTCTGGATTCAGCAACTAGACCCCAGCTTCTCAGGGGGAGGGGCTGCTGTTCTTCAAACAGGCTTGTTTTTCACTTTTGTGTCTATGTAAAAATAAAATACCACGATTCCAGAGGAGCACACAGACTGTCCTCCCATTGAGACCCCCTCCAACTGGAAGAGTTTTCTCTTGTTGCTGCATTGATGCACCGTGTAGACCCCTGGCCTTTGGAATTTCAGAACAAAACACCATGATTTAAATCTGGACACTAATAATACCGTCACACATTTTAGTTTTTTTTATTCTTAGTCATGGACTTTCTGGAACTGATTGTTACATCAATCAAATTTAGCACATCTATTTAAAATACTTTTGAAATGCAAAGAATGTTTTTGCAAATAGTGATTGACAAATGGAATTATTCCGTTTCTGTTATGATGCTATGGCAAGTTATCAAAACGTGTTCTCATGGTTACCTTTTGGCCAAGGTTATGGACAATGGAGACAACAAAAGTCAGATGGAAAAGAAGGAACAAGGGCGCGTGCTCGTGTGTGTGTGTGTGTGAATGAGTGTAAATATGGATATGCGTGTGTATATGTGCATATGTGCATATATATATGTATATGTGCATGTGTGTGCATGTATGTGTATATGTATAGTATTTGTGAGAGTATGTGTGAGTTTGTGTGTGTGTGTGGTTGTGTGTATGTACATGTGTGCTGGGTATTTCTCTGTGTGTGTTTGCTTCCATGTGTGTACATGAGTGGTGTATTTGTGTGTCTATGAGTGTGTGTCTGTGGTGTGTGTGTGTGTGAATGAGTGTGATTATGGGTATGTGTGTGTATATGTGCATGTGTGTGTGCATGTATGTGTATATGTATAGTATTTGTGTGTGAGAGTATGTGTGAGTTTGTATATGTGTGTGGTTGTGTGTATGTACATGTGTGCTTGGTGAGTATCTCTGTGTGTGTTTGCTTGCGTGTGTGTACATGAGTGGTATATTCGTGTAACTATGAGTGTGTGTCAGTGGTGTGTGTGTGTGTGTATGTGTGTGTGCCTGTATGTGTGCAGAAACCAGAGTTAAGGTAGCCAAAGTCAAGAAGTTTTTACAGTCTGGCTAATCCTCCCAATCCTGACAGGTTCCTAAATGTTATAAAACCTCATAGCAGTCAGGAAGCGGATCCAGCGCTCAGCTCAGTTTAATAGGTATCTGGGAAGCACTTACTATGTTTCTTTCATACCTACCAGGGATTTTGTGAGACAGACTGAGGCCGAGGAGCCCTTCATTCTGAGTTGCTTTCTTTGGTGGTCTCCCTCAGGTACTCTGCGCCGAAGAGACTTCAGATCCTCTTTGGTTGCTCCTCATATTCAGACGCAAGTTTAGCAATCTTTCCCAGGTGGGGCTAAGACAGTTTTGTACAGGTGGGTTTGCATTTTACTGGCTCTCCTGATTTTATGAGGCAGTGGCTCTCTCACCTAGTCCTTTACTGAGCAGAAGGAACTGATCTGTAGATGTAATGACTTGGATGTTTGGCCTAGGATCCCACTCTGGTCAGAGTATGAAGACCCAGAGCCATGTTGTCTTTGGCATTATATGCAAAGAAAACAGAGCCTCCAATTATAACAGGCTTCATTCATTTAGTGATTTTGGAGCAGAGCTCCCTGGAGCTTACTGCTCACCTGCTGATGGTGCCATTTTACCAAGAAGGCCTTTCGAATGCACTCCCCAATGCTGCCCAGCCGTCGATCCACCTTGAGGATGAGACTTTGCTCTGCCATCCTGTTCAGCGTTCACTGCACTCCTGTAACTCGAGCATCCCCATTCCAAGGAGCCAATACAGATTCAGCGAGTCAAACAGCTTGCCCGGGTTGAACAGCTGGCAAAGACTTACTTCCTCTTCTTCCGCATAGCTCTGACCTCCTTGGCACACATCCACTCTTGGCCTGTAAAATGTAGAAAAAGCTCCGCATTCAAACCTGTATCTTCAGCGTGCTCATTCACCAGGACCCCAAACACCCAAGTTGTCTCTGCTCCTTGTGGCTTGTCAGAGCGCCTGTTTTAAGGGGCTCATTAGTCATACATTTGCTATTTCCCCGCTACTTTACACCTCCAGAGGTAGCTAGGGAACCCAGTTTCTCATGTGTGGAGGCTCAAGTATTTATGAACATATAGAAGACTGAGAAATATTTACATAGATGTAAACATAGAACTATAGACTAAGAACACTAGAAACAGCAGAAGCTGGCCCTTTATCTAAACACAGTGAGTTAACACCAAGACTTAAGGGTTCTTCATTCTGTCTCTTACTTACTATGTGACTTTGGGCCAGTTAGTAATGTCTCTATGCTTTGGTTTTTCTTACAAAAGAAACTTTTACAACCAACACAAGACAAATTAATTCACAACAGGTCCCAATGTCTATCAAGTGCTATAATCAAATGACCACCATAGCCATATTCTTATGTTTTACTGGCAGGCTTCACTAAAATTAAAAAATTACCAGTAAAAATACTTAAAAAAAATCAAGTCATCACTATTACTCACCAGTCTAGTTTCTCTCATTTTTGGGGGGTTGTTTTGGTTTTTGTGAGAAAGGGTCTCTCTACATAGCCCAACTCACTATGTTGACCAGGCTGGCTTCAAGCTCACAGAGATCTGCCTAAGTCTCCTTAGCTTTAATAATGAGCCACAGAGGCTCAAAAACCTCAAGTGATCTCAGCATTCATTACCGAACAACCTTGGCACTTTCCCAGGATGACAGGAAGTGACTGGTTGGTGACAGGACTCAGGTAAGTCTGGAAATAAAGCTGGTAGCTGAGTTCAGACCCTTCGGCTTCGGTTCTATGGTGAGGAGTACACAGATGCATCCCTGCACAGTTCTTTGGGAACAGGATTACAGACAGCTCCGCCCTCCCCCTGCGCCCCCTCCCCCCGCCCCCAGCAGTAGCCAGTTGACAATATTGACTTATGCAACCACCACACGGATCATCTTTTCCAATTTGGCCCAGGGAAAGCCTGGGAGCATGGGATGAAAGACAAAAGGAGCTTCAGCTGAGCCATGGTAATGCAGACCTAGCCGAAGGGGTGCCTTGGTGGACGGGGGTGGGGTGCGGCTGGCACAGCCCTGGCACACAGTTGTGTTCTCTCCAGGTGAGCTTCCAGCCCCACCCAGACAGAGACTGCTGGTTTTAGGGCCAGCACAAGCCACCTGGCTAAAGCCGGTGCTACTGGAATTTCTGTTACCCAGGACGTAAGGAATTGGATTACCCCGGCCTGGGGGTGGGTAGGTCAGTGGTTAAGCAGCTGACCCTCCTACCTCACGAGGAGGCAGCTCTCTGTTTCAACTGGATTAAAAACCTTTGTCTTTAGAGAATTCTCTGGCTCTGGGCTTTTGTGCTTTTGATTGGAGCAGCCTCTCCCTGGTCCTCAAATTTCAGGTGAGGCAGCTGGTGTGTAAGTAAGGGATAAGCGCAGAGGGAAATGCAAACCTTCCATTACTTATGGGAAGCCAGGTAGGTCTGTGCACATAAACAGCAAAGAAGTACAAATGAATGGAAGAGAGAACGTGAACGATTATGACTCCCAAGAGGCTGCTCCCCATGTTTAGAAAGCACGAACCAACAGCTTAACATTCCGGAGCTTTGTATTTGCGGTTTTATTTAGAACACACGTGTATGGTTATCAGTAGCAACTGAAGAGCTGCGTCCCTTAAACAGTTAGCCTCTTATTGGAAGTGTTCTTCTCTGAATGCAAAGCATCTTGGTGTTATTACCCAAGTCCCTCCTTCAGTCATACCGCCGGCCATACCGCAGCCTTTGTGTGCAGAAACCCAGAAACATTGAACATTGTCCTTCCGAGTCATCCTAGCCCTGGGGGATTTGCTGCCCTAGATACAGTGTTTCTGGATTACAGGGGATAAAGGGCTCCAAATTGCAGGGTGTGTAAGGAAGAAAATGCTGAGACTGTTTGCTTTTAGACAGGGAGCATGAAGTTAGTCTCCAGCGAACTGATTTGGCTACACACGGACAAAACCAGTGTAGAAGAATAATTATTAGAACAATACATACACACGGTTTGGGGGCTAGCAAGCTCACACCCAAGCAAAGTTCATGCGTGCACAGCTTCCGTCTTTCACAGACAGCCACCTTCCACTGTTCTCACTAATGATTCTTGTACTGGGTCCACACTTTTACAATAACATGCACGTGCTATGGTCTACCGATTTTAGAGGAGGCTGTGCATAGTCTTACTCCCGCCCCATCCTCCACTATATCTACAGAAAATTCTGCAACAACTCATATTTTGCTTTTTTTTTTTTTGCTAGTATCTATTATGGTTAAGCAGTAATAAGATTGTATTTTTGTAAACGTTGGTTGTTACCGTTGTTGTTGCTTTCTGTTTTCTGTAGCTGTTGGGACACTGTCATCAGTTGTAGCTAATGTTTAGGTTCATGATCAGAAGTCGCCTGGTGCTTTGGTCAATGAGTGTCTCCATTCTCTACATCTCGTCTGGAAACATGGTCATCTAGCTTGGTTCCCTGAGGTGCCTGTCCAATTCGCAAAATGTGCGGCCCCTTCAGAGTCCAGATTTTTAAGGAGGAGTTGGTAATAACAAGAAGAGAAAGCATGCTTGGTGAGAGAGCGAATGGGTAAAGGGGCTTGCCACCAAGCTTCAGGACTTGAATTCTGTCCACAGAACCCACTTAGTGGGAGAGGAGAACCAACTCCAAAACGTGGTCCACTGACTTCCACATGGGCACTGTGGCATGTGTACATCCACGTGAACACACACACACACACACACACACACACACACACACACACACACACA